>MU680782.1:11126-25747 GCA_026770625.1 Nicotiana glauca | reverse complement strand
TCATTCAATCTAGGATCAATTAGGACTTTATTTGGTTGTAATGTAGGCTACGGGACGGGTAGGATACATTTAGATATAAGAGTGACTACACCTCCCTAAGCACTTTAATACATCTACTTTAACATTCAAACCCCATACTTATGTCAAACCAAACTCTACCTTCACAACAATGTATATTACCCCATACTTCTTTAAGCACACTTACTTCAAGAGCCACCACTTATCAAGAAATTTTTTGTCACAGCAATCCAACTATTTTGTTTTGAATTCAAGTGGCTCTTCCTTTTTCAAAACAGTGCACCTTTCTCCTTATTCAATTAGTTCCACTCAAAAACCAAATCAACCACCGCACACTTTAACTTTTACAAAGTTCATAATAATTCAAGTGCTCATGAGAGGTGAAAAGGTTCAAATAGATGGTTAATTCAAACAAATGGGTAATACTTGTAATGTGGTTGCCAAGAAAACATGATTACAGGCTCAAAGAGGTTAACTACGATACCTAATAATTAGGTGGGTAAAATATGTATAAAGGACTGAACAAGAAATGCCTATATGATTCCAAGACTGAACAAAACTACTATTTCGCTTTGCAAACAGACGAGGCAAGTTCTAGGCATCAAATGCAATACACAGAATATAAAAAATCCTTACACACACATGGCACATAACTCACTTAGTATTAATTTCATAGACACTCTAGTCAAAGCAGTTAAGCAATGTTAAGATCATACAATTTAAGGTATTTCTACAAGAGTTAAAAATTGAGCCTAAGCGTCACAACCAAAGTACTAAATATTCTCAAGGCATAACAAAGTCAAGAGATATTGCTTCAATTCAAAACACAACACAATGGCTCCTATTCCTTAAAGAAAACTAACTACACCCGGTTCAAACAAAACCCTTGGAAAAGAACCGTGGTTAAAGAAAAACCAAGGGGCAATTGCTACACTCCCTAACAAAAGAAAATATTTTTGTTTTTTTTTTTCTTTAGACTTAAATCCCTCAAGAAAATTATCTAATAAATCCATCGTCGGGAAAAGTCCAATCCTTTATTTTTTTAAAATAAAAAAAATAAAACTTATTCAATTAAACTAACATAACTAAAATAGCATAGAAAGTCACCCAGACAATCTCCTCACCCCACACTTAAAATTGTGCATTATCCCCAATGCACACCATACAAATAAGAGGATAAAAGAAACTCCCTAGTAGGCCAAAGGCCGAAGCACTAGTAGCTTATGGAGTACTCAGACTTCTCCCAAACTTGGTCCTTCGTGCGGGTACCTCACACTTAGTTCCAACCATTTGGTTTGTTGTTGCATCATTCCAATACCTTTTCTTTCCATTCTCCTAGAAAATAAAAAATTGACACTACAAAAAAATACAATAAAAAAATAAATAAAAAAAGCAATAAAGCTAGGTTGCCTCCCATCAAGTGCTTGATTTAACGTCGCGGTACGACGTGAATCACTTTCCGCATCCACTTTGAACTTATGAATCGGACCCCAAGTTTTGATTCTGCTCTATGATCATGCTCCTGGGGTGGTGAAACGAATCTGTCTGGCCCAATAAAATAATGTAGTATTCTGCACTTCTTGGCCTTTAGATGGGGTGTGTAATCTCGATTTTCTGGCAAGAAGAATTCCAGAATATAAGCACTTTGTTTCTCATTCCTTGACTCCTCAAATGGCTCGGACGACTCTATTTACATATCATCATCTAAACACAATGTGGAAAAATGCTTAGAGTGAGGACCAATGCACTCAACTACATGAACATTGAGACTGTCTACATTCTCAACACTAATGACAATAGAGTCAACTACAAAATGATCGTTTTAACTATAAAATTATAATTGTCACTAATTATATATTTGAGGACGAAATACTTTTTTGTAGATAAAGGTAATCTTTAGTGACAAAATTACATTTTTCAACTACGAAACACACATAACATTAGGGACATTTGACGTCGTCACTAATTAAACTAAATATTTAGCGACGGGGCAGTTTCTTCGACATTAATACGCTTTATAGTGACGAAATCATACTATTAAGTATGATTTTTTTGTACTTTTTATGACAAACAAATAGTCATAAAAATTACGTATTTGGGGACGAAAAAGAATTTTGTATTTAATATATGATTATTTGGCGACGAAACACAAAGTTGCCTTTGTATGTTATTAGTGATGGTGTTTTAGAGACGAAAGCTTGACGAAAATAATCGTCACAAAAAATCTTTGGTGACGAAAAGTGAATCATAGGTGACAAAATAATTCATCATTGATAATCAAATTTCTTTTAGTATGATTATATTGCGGTTGGGCTGAAGGAGCCCCTCCGGAGTCTGTACACACCCCCAGTGAGTGTCGTCGACGTTAAATGGATCAGGTTGAACGCCACAGCGTGTTCATGTGCATTGCATTCATGCATTATTATTTACTTAATGTAGTTGTGATTACTTGTTGCTATTGGTTCGTAGTAAGGTGTCAGATTGTTAGTTTTAGCTTTACTTTGCGGCATTTCGTGGATTTCTTATCTTCAGACATTTTATATGCTTATTACTCACTGAGTACTTAGTTCTCACCCCTACTCCCTGCATCTTGTGTGCAGATTCAGGTGCACCGGAGGCTTAGCTGAGTAGTCTTTGTTTCCAGAGCTTATCAAAGTTCTTGAGGTAGCTGCTTGATGTTCACAGGACCTGGCTACTCTTTCTATTTCAGTTTTATATATATATATATATGTTCCCAAACTTGTGTGTTTTCGTTCAGATATTGTTTTCCAGTTTGTTTTTAGAGTTCTAGACTCGTGACTCCAGATCTTTTGGGATTGTTCTTATCAGATTTCACATTTCTCAGTATTATGCTTCTATAAATATTGGATTATTATTCTAAAACTATTTTATTCTCCTTGTCGGTTTTGAGAATTATTTTTGAATTTAGAGCGACTGTTGGTCAGGCTTGCCTAGCTTTAGGGTTGGGCACCATCACGACCGGGTTTGGGTCGTGACACCCGACCTTTGATGGATCTTACAGGGGGCGCGAGTGCCTGGTAGCATCCGGTAGTATGTGTCCTCACCATCTATGAGAGGATGGAAGACAGAGATTTAGGATTGTGACGTCAAAAATCTTGCACGATAGGGAAATCAAATGAACTGGAATTTTCCTAACAGTTAGATAGCCTCTCGTAGATAAGTACAGACGTCTTCGTACCAGTCCGCGAGACTTTAATAAACCGGCTTGTGATTCATGACTCCTATGAACCTCGAGCTTTGATACCAACTTGTCACGATCTCAGTTCGTCCTTCATGAACTATCATGATGGGACCTAATCTCTATGACTAGGTAAGCCTAACAATTTGCGGAAACAGGGTAAAAACATATAAAACAAATAACACCTTGGGTAATAAACATAGTGAAGGTTTAAAGATGTCGTTCGGCATTTACAATATAACTCTCAGATTGAAAACTTCCAGAAACCTGAAATCTCATGAAATCATAAGCTATTGAATAACTACAAGTGTCTAAATCCTCTAAACAAAAGTTAAGACAGAAGGGATAATACTATGAGAGAGTATATAAAGGGACTCCTCGGTTTACGAGCACGACAAATATACGTCGAAGTCTTTAGAGAATCACCTCGCCTCAAGGGCAGTAGGACTGAGTTGAAGTACTTGGATTTGCATATGGAAAACATGCGCAGAAAGGGAATGAGTAAACCACAGTGGTACTCAGTAAGTTCCAAGCCTAACCTCGGTCAATTAGTGACGAGGAAGGTCAGGGCCCTACTGATTATAGATAAAAAATGAGGCAAAGCAGTATAGAATACGACAATATAGTTAAATGCTAACAATGTGAAGTGACAGGATAATAATATTAGCCACAAATAACAACAGAAAAGAACATCATAGAAAGAATACAGCTCAACGCAGAGGCAGCAACCAGGGATCTACTAGGATACCTTCCTGTAGCCGCCAAATATAAATATCCAGCAAACCGAGGATGTACAAGGATACAGTCTTGTAGCCCCCAAATGCAAATCTCCAGTGGATCTCCCAAGTGTCATCCCGTAGTCCAACTCATAATGCACCGGGGATCTACCAGAATCCTGATCCGTAGTTCCCAAATATAAATACCCAGTACTGGAGAAATCTACCAGGTGCAGTCCCGTAGTACCAATATAAATATGCAGGGGGATCTACCAGAATATCAATCCGTACTCCCAAATAAACATGCAAGGGGAATCCAACGGCATATCGCCCGTAGTCCCAAAGTAAACACACAACATCAACACAAAGAATATTCAATTCAAACCAATTTCATACCAAGGTATAATAAGTATTTCTAAGCTAGCATGCTGCACATAATCTAAATAAAGTAGTTTGAGCAAGAAAAGTAATTAAGTAAATATCAACCCGAAACCACGCTCTTGCCATGATTACTCGACTCCAAATGGCCCAAATCTATTCAAATCAATTACATAATTTAAATATAACTTCAAGTAACTAATTCCACTAGTAATTCTAAGCTAACATGCAAAATTAGGAAACATGACCACCCCCCCGGCCGGGCCCACATTTCGGTATCGGATAAAATTTACAAATTCTAAATCCTCATACTGTCATGAGTTCATTTATACAAAAATTATTCCAATCCGTCATCAAAATCTAGATCAAAACCCCAAAATTAGGCCTAAGAACTTTTCTCCACTTTTCCTCAATTTTTCATCCCAAATACGAAATTAAATGACAAAACTAAGATTAGATTATAGGATTACAACTAAACAGGGATTAAGAATTGTTACCCACTAATTTCTTCTTTAAAATCCTCCCAAAATCACCCTCACCCGAGCTCCCAATCAATTTTCTAACTTTTGAATTCAAACCCTCAAATTAACTTATTTTTGCCCAGCAAATCTGATTCTGCGGCCACGGGATCGCACCTGTTGTCCCTCTTCTATGGAAAAAAAACTGCACCTGTGATAATTCATTAAATTCCCATTTCCGCACCTCCGACCAATTTACCGCAATGCGGTCTCGCAGGTCCGTGAACACTTCCGCACCTGCAACTTCTAGCTTTCCCTCATCTGGCCATATTTGGGGTCTCTCAGCCACTTCTGCAGCGCCGCACCTACGGTCTTATTCATGCAGGTGCAGTTATGACAGGTTCAGCTAACATCAAATTTTCCCAAGTCCAATTCAATTTTCGTTAAGCACCCGAAACTCACCCGAGGACCCCAAGACCTCAACCAAACATGCCAACTAATCCTAAAAGATCATTCGAATTTGTACCAACATTTGGAAAGCTCAAAACAATATCAAAATACCAATTTAAAATCGGATTCAAGCCTAAGAACTACAAAAATCTCAAATTACGCTTTCGATCAAAAAGTCTATCAAACCTCGTCCGAATGACCTGAAATTTTGCAAGCACGTCACATTCAATACTACGGAGCTACGCAACTTCCACAATTCCATTTCGATCCCATTATCAAAATCTCACTATCGAACCGAAAACTTTAAAAATTCAACTTTTGGCATTTCAAGCCTAAATAAGCTACGGCCCCCTAAAACACAATTCGAGCACGCCCCTAAACTCGAAATCACCAAACGAGCTACGGGATCAATGAAATCCCATTCCGAGAATGTCTTCATACAGCTCCCACTATGGTCCAAATTCTAAAACTTAACCACTCTTTTAGGGACTAAGTATCCCAAAACTCTCCAAAACTCCAAATAAATCTTCCCCGGCAACTCACAATAGCAGAAACAAACACTGAAAAAGAAGTTAATGGGGGATCAGGGCGTAAATTCTTAAAACAACCGGCCGAGTTGTTACATGGCCTGTGTGATCTGAATTAATAATTCGATAAGCAATAATGTGCTTTGGAATTATCCACTCCATATCAATCCAGTGACTTGTAACAGAAAGGTAATCACAGTTATTACCACTTCTACCAATATCAGTTGTAATAGCAACACGATAATTTATATGAGTAAATAAATAGCGTAAATATTGTTCATATTTATTTTTATATTTATAAATATCGCTCTTTACGGTTGTGCGAGGAAAAACCTTTATATGTAGGATTCTAAATTTTTCTATTATAATGCACAAAGTGAGAGTTAGAAGGAATACTATAGGGTAAGCACATAACAGTAATCATTTTTGCCGGTCTTTTTTTTTTGGATCATAATATAAAATACTACTGGTAACAATGTTAATTTCCGGTTGAAATTGATTAGACCTGGTAGTTGTGTTAGCTTGAGCGTTTGGGACATTGTCTAGAAAAATTAGGGGTAGTAACAGGAGGGTCAGACGAGGCACCATTTGGATTATCATTAGTTGAGTTAACTTCATGAGAAGGACTAGTGGGTATATCGTCATCCGGTTGCGTTTCATCAAAATCTATTTCTTCATCATCATTTTCAGCAATCTTTAGGAACCTTTCTTTCTATTAGGCCAAATTCATCACATCTTTTAAAATATTCTCGAACTCTACTTCTATAGTTTGAATAAAAAAGCCATTTAAGAGACATTCTAACCTTTGCAATTTCAATATTTAAAATTTTCATACCATCACCCATAATTAAATGGTAAATATGATAAATACATCTAACATGAAAAAAATTACTAACTGCAGGACTTAGTGTAGTGGTAAGCAAGGCTATAGCATTTGTGTTACTAGTAGAATTATTTATTGAAACTGATATGATTTTGTCAATAGTGCAAAAATATCTGCAACTATGCCAGAAATAAATTGCCCTGTGTGACGTGAATTATTATTCTATACGCAATAATACATTTTTGTATTATCCACTCCTCATCAATCCAACGACTTATAACAGTAAGGTAATCTTAGTTATTACCACTTCTACCAAATAGCATTGTAATAACAGCACGACAATTTATATGACTAAATAAATAGCGTAAATATTGTTCATATTCATTTTTATATTTATAAATATCGCTCTTTATGGTTGTGCGAGGAAAAACCATTATAAGTAGGATTCCAAATTTTTCTAATATAATGCACAAAGTGATGGTTAGAAACAAAAAATATAGGGTAAGCACATAACACTAACCATTTCCGCCAATTCTTCCCGATCTGTTTTTGGATCATAATATAAAATACCACCGGTAACAGTGTAAATTTCTGATTGAAATTGATTAGATACGGTACTAGGATCATGCTGACTAGAAGTTGGTACACTTGTCCCCTCGGCCAAGGATTTCATACAAAAATATTTGGTTTTATCTTGAGGGTGGATTAATATGCGTCTTTTCAAAGTCCCTCCCCCCCCCCCCTTCCCGGACCGCCAAAATTTAAAAGCTAAGTCCTTGCCACAAGTTTTAAACTTAGCCTTATTTTGTGGAATTTGATTAAAAAGGCCAAACAATAGATGTTTATGATGGTTTGGGATATTGACTAGAAAAACTAGGGGTTTTAAAAGGAGGGTCAGACAAGGCATCATTTGGATTATGATTAGTTGGGTTAATTTATGGAGCAGGACTAGTGGATATATCGCCATACAGTTGCGTTTCATCAAAATCTATTTCTTCGTCATCATTTTCATCAAGCATTAGGAACCTTTCTTTCTCTTAGGCCAAATATATCGCATCTTTATTAATATTCTCTAAGTCTACTTCTACGGTTTGAATAAAAAAGCCAGTTAAGAGCTATTTTAACCTTTTCAATTTCAATATCTAAAATTTTCATACCATCACCCACAATTAAATTATAAATATGACAAATACATTTAACATGAAAAATATTACTAAATGCAAGACTTAGTGTAGTGGTAAGAAAGGCTACAAAATTTGTGTTACTAGTAGAATTATCCATCGAAACTTAGACGATTTTATTAATAATACAAAAATATCTACAAATATTCATAACTGTTCCAGCAATAAACTGCCATGTCTGACATGAATTAGTTATTATATAAGAAATAATGCGCTTTCGTATCATCCACTTCTCATCAATCCAATGACTGGTAACAGTAAGATAATCGCAGTATTATCGCTTCTACTAATATCAGTTGTAATAGCAACACGACAATTTATATGAGTAAATAAATATCGCTCATTATGGTAGTGCGAGGAAAACCTTTATAAGTAGGATTCCAAATTTTTCTTATATAATGCACCAAGTGAGGGTTAGAAGGAAAAATATAGGATAAGAACGTAACAATAACCATTTTTGCCAATACTTTTCGATATTTTATCGAATAATAATATAAAATACCACCCGTAATAGTGTTAATTGTCGGTTAAAGGGTCAACCTGACTAGGAGTATCCACGGCCAAGGCTTTCATATGAAAATATTTAGCTTTATCTTGAGGGTGTATCAATATGTCTTTTCAAAGTTCCCGCCCCCCTCTCCCCTCCCCCTGCAACCGCCAAAATATTTAAAAGCTAAATCTTTGTCACAAGTTTCATACTTAGCCTTATTTTATAGCATTAGTTGCGTAAACAAGTCCAAACAATAGATGATTCTAACCGTTTGGGACGTAGTCTAGAAAAAGTAGGGGTAGTAACATAAGGGTCAAGCGGAGTATCATTTGGATTATCATTAATTGGGCTAACTTTAGGAGCAAGACTTGTCCTTATTGGTAAATCATATTCACGCTTGTTCAAAAAGCTAATCAGGGTATATCTATTCCAGCCAGTGGCCCTGAACCGGCCGAAGCCCAAGTCCCTCTCGCATCGAGCTGATGGTAGATGTGAATGCTACTCTGGAGAAGTGGGACACAGTACAGAGGACTATTGGACCCTCAAAAGGGTAGTTGAAGACTTGATTCAAGATAAAAGAATCGTTCTTTGGGACGAAGAGGCTCCTTATGAGATGAACAATCCATTGCATGATCAGAACACCGGGCCAATAACGGTCCACTTCCTAATCGGTCACGATCCTAATCGATCCTGGTCTCGTGGGCCTTGCACATGAACATCCCACTACCCACCTCATCTCCCCATGGTCTCGGTCTTATATGCTTAGGACTGTTTAGTCCCACAACCCATATAAGCCGCAAACCTGGGCCGACCCCGATCCCGGACCGACCCACTTGCCAGCCCTACCATTGGGGTTGATAACCAAAAGTTCTACAAGAACCAAAGCATCTTTTATTGAATGTTCTTCTTTATTTTCGACAAGAAGCAAGAGGTCGCTGAATGTTTTATCTATTTTTACTTTTACAATTCTTGTCATCTGAATTTTTTTTTGAGTCCATAATTATAATTTTGGCAAGCTATCTTTTACAATGTTTGCTTTCGGCAATTTGAAACTACTAATAGTACTTGACATATCACCTCCCAAACTATTACTTTTCCACCAAATTGTTATTGATATCCAATATATATCTAACGATGCTTAGCTAGACGCGCTTCATCCTATATTATCACTTTTGCTTTTCTTATAAATTTATCATTATTGTTCTACTTTGATATATTTGTAATGGTTATTTCAGTTATTTTGAAGAGGTATATCAAATCTAAAGTGAATTGTATGACCTCAAAATAAAATCGTTGATGGTGACTTGTTGTTATTGCTAGTTATATCCTGCCTCCTGAACTGACATTTTCAAGTAAAACATGACATGGGAATATTATTTCGATTTGGTCAAAGGTGTCTACAGAGGATAATCTCGTTATACCATAGTCGACTTTTCATAATATAGTCATAAAAGCTTATACTTGTTCAGGATTTAGCTTTGATTGTGCTTTCTCAAACACTTGTATGGTCTTCTTAATATTATACTAATATTTTTTACTTGGTGTTCTATTTGTTTTAATCTCTAACAGTCTTTTTATGAAATAAATATATGTACCCTAAGATTTTTTATAACTCAAAAAATAATTTCATTTATATGATGAATTTTAAAAATAATTTAAACGGATTCTCTTGCTAAATAATGAATTGAAAATTTTATTATTTGGGCTTAACATAAAAAATAATTTATTTTCTGTTAATTTTGATTCTTAATATTAGTTCATCTCAAGTTTTAATATTTAACCATAATTTTATTTTTATCCACCATAAATTTTATTTTCAAAGAGTAAAAAAATAGATCTAACATTCCGGTTTTAAATCTTTATGTTTTAAAAATACCAACCTTTTTCTTTCTCTTTCTCACACATTTATATTCTTAAGAAAAATTAGTTGTTCTTTAATAATTGAGTATATTTTTCAAAATTACACGAATTAACAATAAAAAATATTATTTTAGTATTAAAATAGTTCTAATATAATATAATATAATAATATATTATTGTGAGAATTTTTTTGTCAACTTCAATGCATTGATCCGACTGGTCATTTTTCCTTCTAGAACCCTGTTCCCCTAAATAAGACTTTCTGTACTTTCTTTTACTGATTTATGACTTGCGAGGATGGTTGATTCAGGATTTGGAAGAGTTTGGGTTGAAATCAGAACACTTAGTTCCTTAAGGTTGGCTTAAAAGCCAAGTTTGACTTCGCTCAACATTTTGAGTAAACGACCTCGAATCGGGATTCGAAGGTTCTAACAGGTTCGTATGATGATTTTGGACTTGGGCGTATGTCCGGATTAGGTTTTAAATGACCTGGGCACGGTTTGGCGCATAATAGTGAAAGTTGGTTCTTTAAGAATTTTGAGTTTCTTGAAATTTGGTTTGGAGCGCTTTTTTGTGTTAAGAGCTCCAAAACTAATTCTAAGACCGGCAATAGTTTTGTAGTAACATTTAAGACTTGCATGCAAAATTTGGTGTCATTCCGAGTAGTCTAAGTATGATTCGACGCATTCGGCGAATTTAGAGAACATTAAGTTTAAAGTTTGATTCAATTTATTTTTAGGGTATGATTCTTGGTTTCATCATTGTTTTTTGCGTTTAGAGAATTCGAGCAAGTTTTTATTATAATTACAGACCTGTTAGTGCCTTTGGACAGGGTCCTGAAGGGTCCGGGTGTGTTTTGGACTCCTCGGAGCTAAATACATGATACCAGATCTGGTAGAGGGGGTTGGGCTGGGGGGAAGTTTTATTTGCGTTCACGTGATACGACTCGCGTTAACCTCGAGTAGAGTATCTGGGCCTGACCAGCTTTATTCTTCGCATTCGCGTAGTAGCTCTCGCGTTCGTATTGGTCTAGCCTAGCTAGTCTTCGCGATCGCGAGTCCATGGTCGTGTTCGCAGTGAAGGGCCTTGAGGGCCTGAGCCAATGGCCTTCGCAACCACAAGGCCTTTGTCGCATTCGCGATGAAGGGGGCAGCTGCACAGTAAGTTTTAAAATCGGGACATAGGCTTAGTTGGGGTCATTTATTGTATCCTTGGGCTATTTGAGAGCTTCCAAAGCGGGGAATTCAAACTAGCATTTGTGAGGTAAGTTAATTCTACTTAATGTGAGTTTAATACTTGGTTTTTAGGTTAGATTAACGCACAAAAATTAGTAAAAATTATGGGATTACAGTAAAAACTAGGGTTTTGATAAAAAAAAATTTAACCACGAAAGTTGTTACGGAATGGGTTAAAAGTCATATATTCTTGATCCTTAGTTATGGGTAACAACTTTCTTAAAACATTCCTAGAATCCGGGAACGTGGGCCCGAGAATGAATTTTAGGAATCTTGTAATTTTATTGAGGAATCACTATAAGGGTTGAAATATGAACTTTTAAGCCTGTATTGATTTTTTGGTGCTATTTGGAAAGTTTCGGAGTATTTGCCGCCAAATTTTGTGTTTGGGAAAAAGCTTAGACAGGAAAGTAGACCGTGAAGACAGGTAAGTCTCTTTTCTATCATTGTAAGAGGGAATTGTCACCATAGGAGAAATAATTGAATACTTGGCACAAATTGCGGGGGCTACGAATGCACGAGGTAATGTGAGTCCATGCGTAGCCACTTTTATGTTTAAGTCAGGGTAGTCTAGGACCCAAAATCATGCTTTACTTTCCATATTGTACCTTTATCGTTAATTTAGATTGCGTGAAACATATCGAATTTGGAAAATGAATTTCTAAAAATCTAAATATCATTTTCTTGACCGCTAAAGAGAAGCTTGACATTTCATTGGATAATTGCTTTCTGATAAATTATTGATTGACTGCATGATATGTTTATCTATGTTTGACCGCGTCGCATGTACGATTCGCGAGCGGGGTAACAGATGCATCCATGATTCGTACCGTTCGACCCTCCGGCAGTGCACACTTTATTTTTATGTTGGATCGGGTTGTACGACCTCGGCATTACTTGCGCATGCTTCTTGCCTGGTGCTTTCTATGATTTGAACTGTTTTAAATGCCTTGCAAATGTAAATTTTTAACTGAGATATTATCTAGGAAAGAACCTATCACTTCCTGTTATAAATTGTTATTTATTTTTGACATCCATGCTTATCATTACACTTAAATTATATTATTATTGACCCTAGTAAGTATCAAGTCGACCCCTGGTCACTACTTATTCGAGGTTAGACTGGATTCTTATTGGGTACATATTGTTTATGTACTCGTACTACGCTTCTGTATGTAAATGCACAGGATCTGAGGCAGGTAGATCTTGCTACCAGTCCGGCACACATTCTGATACTCGATCGAGATTCCACGGTGAGTTGCCCCTTCTGAGCCATTCAGCAGCATTCCAAAGTCTCTTCTTTTGTTGTTATTGTCTATTATGTTTTAGGCAGTAGGATAGTTACAATCTTTTGTATATTCTACTAGTTTCCCTTGTACGTATGATACTAGTTCCTGACACAGACGTTGGTAGACTATTCTTTTAGGTTGTATATCTATTATCATAAGCTGCTAATTATCACTTGCTTTAAATTTAAGTTAAGAAAATACTGGAATTGTTTTGGTAAATAAATGAAAACACACTAGTATCTTCGGGTTGGCTTGCCTAGGAATGGTGTTGGGTGTCATCACGACCTATAACAGAATTTGGGTCGTGACATTCAATGCTTTATGAAGTCTTTTTAGCATTACTTTTATTTTTTCTAGGTATTAGATATTGTAGAGTGATAATACCAATATGAAGGATTCTTATGAAATTGATTTTATTAAACCTTCCCATATATTTTTATTAGAATTCAACAGACAAGATTATATTAATTTTAAAATATTAAATATTAAAATTTACCATAGAAGTTATTGTAGTCTAAATAATAAGTTATTACAACTATGTCATTTCCCTATGAGTTTGTTGTTTAATATTTTAGGGCTATTTTTGTCTACAAATACTGTATTTGTGCTTTTGTAATAATATTTAGGCTCTCATGTTTCTAAATAGATTTGGCGAATATAATACGTTTTTAATTAAATTAGTAATAAAAATTTTTAATAGGTATATCCTAAAAGTAATAGGATTACATGGCTAAAAATATGTAACGGCCCGGTCGGTTATTTTAAGAATTAACACCCCGATCCCCTATTAACTGCTTTCCACGTGCTTATTTTTGTTATTGTGAGTTTCCAGGAGGATTCGTTTTGTATTTCGGAGTGTTTTGGGACACTTAGTCCCTAAATGGGAGTTTTAGCCTTAAAATTTGGACCGTAGTCGAAGCAGTGTGAAGACGGCTTCAGAATGGAATTCTACTGGTTCCATTAGCTCCGTTGGGGGATTTTAGGGCTGAGGGCGCGAGGTCTGTAGCTTAATTAGGCTTCAAATGTCGAAAGTCAATTTTTGAAGTTTTCGGTTTGATAGTGAGATAGTGATATTGGAGTCAGAATGAAATTTTGAAAATTGTAGAACGTCCGTCGTGTTATTTGGGACGTGTTGGCAAAATTTCAGGTCATTCGAACTAGGTTTGATACACGTTTTAATTGAAAGCGCAATTTGGAAGTTTTTGAAATTCTTAGGCTTGGATTGGAGAGTGATTTGTTGTTTTAGCATTGGTTGATGTGATTCGAGGGCTGGAATAAGTTCATATGATATTTTAGGATTACTTGCATGTTTAGTTGAGGTCCAGGTGGCCTCGGGTGAGTTTCGAGTTCTTAAGGAAAGTTGAATCAGACTTAGGAAAAATATGAAGTTGCCTGAACCTGTCATAACCGCACATGCGTGTACTGGACCGCAGGTGCGGCACCACAGAAGCGATAGGAGGACCGCAGGTGCGGGCTGAGGAATTCTGGGCTTAGGTCGCACATGCAGCCCATGCACCGCAGAAGCAGCACCATATCTACAGAAAGGAGGTCATAGGTGCGGAATTATTGGTTTAATTAAAAGTCACAGGTTCCACATGGTCTCCCGTACAAGCGGGACTGCAGGTGCGGTCCCAAAGACGCAGGTGCGGTTGCACTGGTCAGAATAGGAGCAGAATCGAGGGTTAAATTTCAAAACCATAGAAATTGAATCGGGAGCTCAAGATTGGCAATTTTGGGAGAAAATTTCACATGGGCTTTTTGGGAAAGTAATTCTTACTCGGTTTTGATTAATTTTCATGAATCTATGCTCAAATTCATCCTTTAAATTCAAAATTGGGGTGAAAATGTGGAGAAAATTGGAAACGTTCTTAAGCCTAATTTTGGAGTTTTAATAAAGGGTCTGATGTCGGATTGGAGTAATTTTTGTATATATGAACTCGTGAGAGTGTGAGGATTCCGATTTGTAAATTTTATCACATTCAGAGATGTGGACTCGG
>MU680779.1:46908-64449 GCA_026770625.1 Nicotiana glauca | reverse complement strand
CAAGTAAAACACATACAAATAAAATAATAATATGCATTATTATAAAAGTTTCAACTTAAAATAAATCGAAATACCTCGATTTAGATTTTTCTGAAACCGAATAGATGAAAATTTTGACTCCAAAACCGTAAATCAACAATAAAAAGAAGCTTTCCTCGAGTGTGGGACCTACATGCTTCAACTTTTAGGTGTCGGGGGGACCCAATTTTTTTTTTAACGAAATGGACAGAATTTGAGGGGACCAAAGAGTAGAAAAATAGGGTAAGAAGATGAAGGAGACGGGTGAAGGAGAAGGTGGGGATTTATTTAATGGATACAACGCCAGTTTTTCTGGCGTTGAATCAGTTGTCAGATTCAACGCCAGAAAAACTGGCGTTGTATATTAGCGGTGCCCGTTACCGTTAATGTACAATGCCAGTTTTTCTGGCGTTGTATATAGAATTTTTTTTTTTTTAAAATTTAAAAACATTGTTTGAGTTCTAAAAGAACCTATTTAGGTTCCGGACTCGTAAACAAGTGTAGTTACTAATCATATTTATCTCATAGAAGACCAAATGTCATGTTATTAAAAGAAATGATTGGTCAAAATCATGGTTGTCAACATCAAATTGTACAACAACTACTATACTTAGTATAATTATTTAAGTAATCTTTAGATAAGAAACACACGCACACAAAAAAACTCGCTATTATTGTATTGTATATCAAAGAGGAACAAAATTGTTGACCCAAAATTCAGATTCGGTTTTAATCAATTAGATTTAAATAAAGCAGAGTCAATCCTAGCTAATATTAATATTCAAAAGACAAGATAACCTATCACGCCCCGAACCTGGGGGCGACACTGTCACCTGGTGCCTCACCTATCATTACATATCAACTTGTGACTAAGTGACTCTAGATATATAATGTCATACTTTGGCCATGGACTACATTGCAAGATAATTACGAATGCTGACTAAATATCAACATAAAGCTGGGCTGACAAGGCCGTCATAACTACTACGGTTGGCAAACCAATAAAATATACATAAAAGACCTACAAGCCCAACATACTGCACTAACTGACAGGATATATCTACAAGCCTCTACTGACGGATATATTGTGATCGGAACAGGGCCCCGACCTACTCATAACATATATACATATATACAAAAGATGTATATAAAGCTCTAGACCCGGCAACTCCGAAGGGCATAGAGTTTACCGATCAATTAAGCTGAACTCGGGCAACACCTAATGAGGAGGTCTACCCGCCCCCAGAAAAGGAACTTCAGTACGAAATAATGTACCGAGTATGCAAGTCAATATACTGAAAGCTGAAACTGAACTGATAATATAATAACTGAAAGTAACTGGGAGTTGAAGACGCTCGGCCATGGTAGGCTCGGTATATAACTTACCATATGAACAGAGGTTACCCAATAAGGAGCTGCCCATCGATTATAGCTCGATGGTAGTGAAAATACTGTAATACTGTATATATAGACTCTCTTCTATCTTGACTGAAAGAAGGCAATACTTAATTAAATATGAAGTCCCGATAACAGAGAATATTGTAACTTATGAGACTAGAAAAATGTACATAAATTCAAGAATATGAATTTCTCTTTATGCCTTGTTATCATACTCATGTTGTTATGAGATCATGCCAAAAGGAAAAAAATATTTAACATTAACATACCTGAGCCGATTCTTTTGACAATCTCTCAAACACACATTGATTCCAACAAAACATGTAACGATATATTGAAGTAGGAAAAAATCTGTATGATATTCTTTGAGAAATATTACATCGTATTCCCTTAGAATTAGAGTCGCAAAATTCTGTTACCATAACATTACGTAGTCTCGTATGATTTTTGTAGAAAAAATTCACGTTGCTAACATATCAATTCTTATAGGAACTTGATGGAGCCTCCTTTATTAATTTGTAGAGTACAAAATGAATTCGAGAGGTTTTTAAGTCTTTATGTGTGGCTCCCACGCTTTTGATGGCTAAGCCACATAATCCCTTTAATTGTGACACCTTTCCATGTGATTCAAGAGTCAATAAAATTGACCAAGCATTGCTGCCACGTTGGGGAATTTTTTTTCACTCTATGGTTATCCCCAATTCATTAATTATATTGTTAATCTTCCAAAAGAAATCCACAATCAACCAAATACCCATATAATTAAGAATTACCTCAAATTACTTAAAGTACTATTCAATTTTAACACACTTTATACACCTTACTATCATAATCATGTGGTAACTTGTATAGTACTAGTCCATAAATATTATGTATTATAGCTCGGACCGTATTTTATCTCAAATTGCCAAACTTCGAAGAAACTTATTTTCTTCAATTCACTTACCCTTACACCTTCACGAATTTACTTATCACTTGTTTGAAATAGCATAATACTTGTAATCTCAAAATAATTTTCTTCCCGAACTTATGTCGATTAACTTACGATGAAACTTTAACGTACGAAAATGCGGGATGTAACATCTCCTTTCCGAGCTTTCATCTATTTATTTATGACGTACTTTCACGTATGAACACATGGTATGTAACATCATTCCCCTCTTTGGAACATTCGTCCTCGAATGTTGACTGATGCTTTTATCATTTTCATAGACTATGTCTTTCGAATACTTTAGTACTCTCCTAGCCATCTAGGCAACTGTTCTGCGAATAAATTCAAAGGCCAGCGCATTCCCCCATGTAAGCCTCTTTCTCATACCACGACTTGTAGTCGGAATCCTTCTAATCTCGTATCTGTTGCTACCTTCTGTCATGTAGCCTGTATGACTCTAATTTTGTATGTGCGCCTACACGATGCTTCTCTCCTCTTTCCTCCAGCTCTTATCCAATCCCTAGGCCTCACTTTTTGAACATATAAAAAATTATGTGGAGCTGTTCCTCTGGGCGGCATTAGCTTTATTACATCTAAGTGGTCCATACTATACCATAACACTTACTTCGATTTATTATTACTGAGTTCTGCGACCGAACTCTAGGTTACTCACGTTGCTTATCCTATATGCATAAAGCTAAGTCTTTTAACGCTTCTTCAATACTGTTCATCTTAAGACAGATGGCCTAATCTCATCTCGTATTTTGTATCTTTTATCCATCCATTGTCTATTCACCTTAATGTCGATCTACAATATTCCATTGATGACTTGAAACTTCTTACGTAATACATTGCCACTAGGGCTTATGTTGCATCAAGGAATATTTGAAGTGATTTTCCTGATCCACTTAGGGGGTGATACTGTACTTCAATAATCTTATTTTATAGCATCCCAATGTGATTCAGCTTACGTGGGTATGAAATCCTCTTTAACTGATTACTCAGTCGAAGGTTCAAATGTTATCCTTTATCTATCACATTACACCTTTATTCTACTACCAGGACAACATTCCATCTCTTCTAAATGCTACTAGTCTTAGATTCTTTTGAGTTTATTCAGGCTATACTGAGCTTTCTATAACTTAGAGAATCCATCAACTATCTTGTTTTCATGGGCTTAGTCCCAAGGACTCATCTGTTTCTCGTTACCTTCTCATTCACCCTTTCTTGTCCTTCCTCTTGTCTTCCTAAAACCTTGTCTCTCTATTATACTGTAGCTTGCGACCTACATATATCCATTTATACTGCTTGCAACCTTTCTTCAACTTACTTGCATCATAAATTTCCTTATGTTATTCTGGAACATCAAGCGAGACATCACATCATCTCTAACTCTTCTTTACTCTCTTGGTTAGATCTCTCGGTACCTAGAACCTATAGGCTGGAAGATATGCTACTGACTACGATGCTATCATTCCTGGGTACTGAACACTCGCATTTCTAGCCTTTTATGTGCAGTATGGACTATTCACAGCCTTCTGCATTTGAGTATCTCGTACGTTGTTTACTTTTGACTTGAAATCTCGCATCGTATCTTCTATATCTTTCATGACCTCCCTTCCACATAGGTACAATCCACATCCACAATTTCAAGCTCTTATAATAACACTTGCACCTTTGGTGCATACACAATCTGGTAGGAGCTTCATACTGACGTCTTATAAGGTTGGCACTCTTCTAACTGGCTTTATAATAGAGTCGTATAGAATATAGCTAATGTACTATCACTCTTGTACCTCTGATATTAAGACTAATTTTGCAATATTTTCCATCATGATGTCTATAACTTTCTCGGTCAAATAATCAAATTCCGAATTTACTTAGTTGATGTAATTCTTTAGATTTCTCTTCCCTCTGATCAGACTTTATGTAGCCTTAAGCTATCTTCCAATCTGTGGCTCATGGTACTACTTTAGCCTTTCAAGGATGCTATAGAAGATCCAGGATACAATCTTCTAACTATTCAATCCTTTGTCTATGACCTGGACTCAATTCTTTCTGTTAACTTATACCGGAATCTGCTACGGCTATATGATTGTCAACATATGTGCTGCATGGATAATACTCCAAACTCTTAAGTGCGTTCATAACGTAACTAACTCTGGATCATTAATCGAATAATTATTTTCGTTCCATCTCAGCTCTCTTCAAACATAAGCAATTGTTTTTCCTGGTCTTTCTGCCCCCCTTTTTGCGTGCATACTTAACTTATCTTAGTGCCCACGCATATTAAAATTCCATACAACTCATATGATCTTGAATATCATTTCTGATTTTACTTCCCGTTCATTAGCCACGGTAGGTGCCATTTTCTTATGGAGTGCATATAATGTTGTTGTGAGACTGTTTTCACATGACCATTTCCTCTTTAGGTCACTGTGCTTAGGTAGAAGTTTCTTCTTTATTTCCTCATCTAGTTTTTCGTTGTAGTGCTTGGGGAGACCTTCTTGCTCTTGTAAGGCTGCAAGCTTATTACCTCGTATACCCGACGAAATTTGTTGATGTTCTTTCTCACCTATAATTATCCTTAGTTACTTACCTCCATGCTCATGTGCTCGTATAGTTGCTTCTGAATTGAAGTTTTGACTGGCTTCCTAGTGAGACTCTCTTTTATTTTCTGTAACATTTATACTGTACATTTAACTACCCTAACTCTTATCTGAATATTTCTCAAGGATGATGATGTCATATCTGCAAGATTGAATTCCCATGTTGGGGTTCACTATGTTTATCTTGCACAATCTGTTGATTTGTCTGTATCCTCCTGCCTTGCCATAAATAGGCCCTTCCTGAATCAACTTCTAATTACTCGTTGGCCCCTTCTCATATCAATATTCCGCGAAATTTTTCTTGGCTTATTTCCTTTGCTTTAACTTACGTCTCGCACTGACTCCTTATCTATCAATAACATCTCGGTCTTGACATCGTGTTTACATAATATTCTAGAATCGTAGCATACTTATAGGATTTGAACAAATGCAATCTCGTCCCATTCTCATTTTTATCGCATTTTCCTTTACTATTCCATAGTTACTAGAACCATTTAATTCTAACTTGATGCCATATCACTCTCTATTAACCCCTTTAGGGGAGTACTAAGATTTGGTGCTACGATGATCTTCCTATAGATGTTTTATCTCTTCATTCTTGGCGTCTTTTCACAATATCGATGACCCTTACTTGCCTTGCGGAAATCCTTCTATACTAAGGATAACAAAATTCCTTATTCACGAGGGTGACACCTCTTGTAATTGGCATAGTCCCTTAAGCTTAACTTTTTTCCCATTGCTTGCTTTAAGGAAGCGTCCTCCAGAATGACCTTTAAGGGTTATTCTTCTGTTTTCTATTCTATTATCGTCGGAACGCAATCTCTAAAATTCTCATGATGCTGACCATTATAAAATTACTCAGTCCCTAATTCATGTTTAGCTTACCTTGTTCACCAGTCCATACTAGTTTCTATTACTTTGGGGTCTAACTTTTCCTTCTGGCAGTCGCATTGGAATCACGAACTTATTTCTCGAAATAAGGATACAACTTTATGGCCTATACTCTTTTGTTGCCTCCAGGCCTGGCACCTCTCATTTTTTTCTTCCCTGGATTATAGACTATGTAACACTGTTATTTTTTTCCCACCGTTGTCATCCATATATCACATCTTACTCGTAATGCTTCATTAACTCTCTTCTTATTTCCCGCTAACATTTATGTCTATCACTTTATTCTGAAAATGCGAACAAGTTATTCTTTTGATCTTAGCTCCCCTTGCTCCATCCATTGGCTCTTCGAGTTGCCTAACATTTTCTCTCTATTGGGGACGAGAGCCATACTAAGATAATATTTATCCCTTCCAGGCTTCCAGTGCCCATCTTTGTAGTACTTATATCTGCCTGTACTATTTTAGAGTGCACCATCTGGTTGCCCCACAACAAGATCTATTAGCATATTTGCACTATCTTTTGAAAATATAAACTAATGCAAACAATCCATTCACCATTTTAGGTTACTCTAACCCCAGCCATATCCTGATATCCCGTCCTTATCTTATACTAATTATTTTAACTTCCATAGGACATAAATAAGATGGGTGTGGCTATTTGTACATACCTTTGTTATTGTTAAAGGTAGCTCAAAAGGCTTATATTCCTCTGCCTGGATTTGTAAATATGATAATCTTCATTAACTGGGCGCCTCGTACCCTTCTTCATCTTGCTTCTTTTACTTGTTGAAACTTGTATCTATCTTCTGAATCTCTCCTTGCCTTTCACCATAGGGGTAGATAAATGTTCTTGCCTTAAGGCTCCTTATCATGCCTAATTCTGGACCAGTCCAACCTAATCCCTAACCCATTTAAATTACCCGACCAGGCCTTTCTTTTAATCACAGCCGTTGATCTAAAAGATCAACGGCTCACACCCCACCTTTCCTTTTTTAGTTTACCAAACCCCCCAACCCTAATTCATTTCCACTAACCCGCCGCCCTTGAATCCCCTTCCTCTCCCATTCTCTCTGCAAACCCTAGTCGCTACCACCCAAAATAACCCTAATCCCTTTGATTCTCGCCGGTTTCCATGGCTTCTCAGGCCATGGAACCCTTATACTCACCTCCTATCGCTCATGTATGCCTGGTACTCGAAGGTTTGAGGCTAGACTTCAAAGGTCTCCACTCAGACCTCCGCCGACTTGAGGTTTTTGGCCTGGATCTGGCATATCTTACCCTCCTGAGCCTGTTTCTAGCCTTATCCGACTTAGATCAGACCTTTTCCAAGCCTTTTATCATTCTAGGGTTCACCTGAAACCCTAGTTGTTCGAGGTTTTTCTCCGATTCTCTTCAGATCTGTGTGTATTCATGCTCTATTTTTGAGTTCTCAAAAGATTTCCCCAACTTCTCTTTAAAATTTTTACTTTCAAAGTCACTTCTTTCCGATTTAGGGTTTCTGAAAATGCTTAAGTGTTTTTCCAACTTTTCTTTTCCCTTTCTTTGTGTATGTTTATCTCTACTATGTTCTTATGTTTTCCTTTTACCACACATATTCTTCTACTGTGTTTCTACACTATGTGTTTGTATGCTCTTCACGATGTTCTGCTATTTGACTTCCATTATGACTTGATATGCTTTGCCTACTGTATTTTCCTACCTCGTTCATTAAGTGTTCTTATTATTTTTACCTTTTTAAGTTTCCTCTAGAATACCTGCTTAAACATGTTTTCCTCTACTGTTTCTTTTGCTCTCATTATGTCTCGAATTAATTTCCTTACTCTGTTTACTTTGAACTTTCTACTGTATTTGCCTGTTTCCTCATTTTGTCTTCTTTGCATCTGATTCAGATCGAAAACCCTAGGATTTGGGGTTTTTGGGCGAGTTTGGTCTTGTGTGTTTGGACTAGGGTTTTATTTGAGCCCTGGACTCTCTCAAACTCGCTTTGGATCTATGTTTGAATTCAAATCCTTTTGTGTATGACTCTGAATTCTTCTATACTAGACTCTTCTGATTAGCATGACAATCCCTTTTATATGTGTGTTAAAATCTCTCTTCAAAAAGGTTTTCCAACTTATATTCGAATCATAATTTTTTTTTTGGGATTAATTGATTGTTGTTGATTCTTTTTAAGTAAAGCCTCTCTTTACCTTTTTCTGACTTGGTTCATTCATACAAGATTTTTGACTCATGATTGCTTGGCTGTCAATTGGTTTCCTTTCCTTAATTTGCACAACCGTGTACTGTCAAAACCTTTCCCTTAAATAGCTATTATGTATTTACCCAATCTTGCACTACTTTGAAAAATATTTAGTTGACCTCTTTCCTTATTTACTTTGCCCGTTTGAAATCAGAATCCCTTAATTAAAGGGAAACCTTGTGTGATTGATTCTCAAACTATTTTCTTACCTATTTCTGTTTCCTTTTTGCACTATAAATACACGATTGAATAATCCTCCACACACGATTAAGCACACAGAAATTACAACTCTCTTCTAAACTTATACTCTTGCCTCTTGACTGCACTTTGGCTTTCATAAGGCTATTGTTTCTCCCTACTTGCTTCTTTGAACTGGTATGTCCTAAAATTAATTTCAGTATCTTTCTAATGTGTTTATTTATAGTCTTTGTATCTATGTATGCTTTCAACTCTCTGCAAAGTTAGTTTTGAAGTACCTACTGTCACACCTCCTTTTTCACTACGTTTACTACACCCCGTAAAGGGTATAATAATAAAGGAAGTTATTTCCAATTTGAAGTGACAACTGGAACGGGATTCTTTTATTATTAAATTTCAGAGTCGCCACTTGGAAGATTATTGGTGTCCCAAGTCACCTGTTGAATCCCGACCCGAGGAAATTATGACTCTGTTAATAGTTCGCGAACCAAAAATCCGAGTAAGGAATTCTATTAACCCGGGAGAAGGTGTTAGGCATTCCCGGGTTTCGTGGTTCTAGTACGGTCGCTCAACCGTCGTATTTGATTTTATCTAATTTCAAAACATGTTCTAACTTATGTGCCTTTATTAGTAAACCGCTTTTATTTTTATTTTAATAAGAATTGCAACGTCGTAAAAATGCGCCTCGAACCACGTCACACCAGTGCACCCGTGGTTGTCAACACATTTCGACTTTGTTGAGATTTGGATTTGGGTCACATAAATGCGCACCCGAGTTTAGGAAAATAAATTATTAATAGCGTGCCTAAAGCAACTACGCGTTTTCATTTTACGAGGGCCATGGAATTTGGTAAATGGCACGCCTCGGAATCTAAGGATTAAAACAAAAAACATCAAATGAGGGCCATGCATTTGAGATTTTATTTGGCATGACACGCCTTAAATTATTCCAAAAGGCTTTACTCAACTAAAACAAACTACGGATATTCATGAATTTATTCAACCTTTAAACTCAAACCCCAACCCATATTCATCAATATAAGACATGCACATAAGGTGATATATGGCATTTAGAAAAGAAACAAAAAAAAACCGCCAAAAATAAAGAAAAGAGATAAAAATAACAAAGCAAACAATGGCGTACGAGTTTTCTCCAAGCATGACAATGCTAACAGAACAGACTTATCTTAAGCATATTTAATATTTAAGTGCACAACTCAATCAGAAAGGAAACGAATATAAGAAAAACAGTAACAAATTACTCATGTAGGGTTCAACAGCCATTATTCTTTCAATAAACTTGATGATTATGAAAATTAATATATATATATTTGATTTCATAACAAGGGACTTCTAACATACAAAGCTACCCAAATGAGGAAAGATTCTCAAATTCACACACGTAGAATCAGATTTTGACAAACTCATTAATAATATTTCAAAGTCAATTCAATCCAACAGTCGCACAAAAATCAAACATATAATTCAAAATCAGAAAAATCAAGTGAAGAAGCAGAAATGTTCTCGTTGGAGTCAAAAGAAGAAGACGTTGATTTCATGATATCTAAACTAGGATATTAAAACAGAAATGGAAAACTCAGACGTAATATAATTTATATAACTATAGCACTACAAAAACAAAACCAAAATAAAGGACACTGATCACATACTTTGTTGGAGCAATGTAACTATAGAATCCAAGCAATTGTTTATGAAGGATAACACACGATTTTAGAAACATAAATGAGAAGAAAAATAAGTGAATAAAATTTTGAGAATCAAATGTTTACCGGAAATAATGTTTATATAGCAACGACGTTAGTCAAAGATGAACTAGAAACCGAATCCAACGATAGCACCTCGATTGCATTTTAAATCTGGATCGGAATTGGCGACCTTGAACGAGAACCTCGAAACCTCGTCAAAGTAAAACTCGAACGTCGATCTCACAGATTCGAATGAAGAAACGAAGCAAGGGAGGTAAACGAGATTGATGAATGTGATTCATGGCTGGACTCGTTGGTGGTTGCTGATGGTGTGTTCGTCTAGGCTTATTCCAGGAGAAGAAGCTAGCTTAGGGTCGATGGATGAAGCTCTTTCTTCAGGGCTACTGGTTTTCATTTTTTTTAGTGGAGAAGAAGATGAAAGTTTGATAGGGGATCATTTTGGTTGGTGGATTGGCTACTGTAGCACTATTTTTAGGAAGAAGAAGGACGAGCCTACTCTTAGCTACTAAATATTTTTGTTCTCTTTTTGTCCTTCCCCAGTAGTGTATATTGTGTGTGTATTTATAGTGATGGGGTGGAGAGTAGTTTTGGGAGGAAAATATTTTAGGCTTTTCAAATGTTTGGCCAATTTGAATTTAAGACCAAGTCTTTTCACTTCCCTCTTCTTTTTGTTGTTCTTTTCGTTCATTAATTAATTAAAAACCTAAACTAAATTTCTAAATTAATTCAAATTGTACAATTAAGCTAATTATCTAACTATGTAAAAATGATCATTTTTTTTGTGATTTTTGATTAATAGCACAATTAACTCAATGTAATTAATTCCTAAATGCAAATTAAACCTAAGGTGGCATGAAATTAAAATGTGACACACTTTTTTTAATGATTTTTCTATGATATTAAAAATGCATGAAATGCAATTAAATAAATAAAACACCTAAAATTCAATTAAAATTATTTTGGTCTATTTTTAGGAGTTATTTTCATGTAGGGCAAAAATCACGTGCTCACAGCTGCCTCTCTTTGCTCGGAAACCCGAAGGGTTTTCGTGCAAAGATAAATGAGCGGATACGAGTGATTTTTTCCCGTTTGAATACTCCGTGGGAAGCATTTTTGAAAGATTTGACCGAACCTTGCTTCGGAGGTTGTCTACATATCCTTGGCTATAAAGGAATCAGGTCAGTGTAGTTCAGAAGTGAGCGAGATGGTAGAATATGCCGAGGTGAAGAGCCGGTCGAGGTGCCGTTCTGCCGAGGTTCCGGTCCGCGGTCCTGATGTTACATCAAAAATCAAAACATGAAAAAGACTAGTTAAACCTATCAACTATGAGTTACAAGATTCCTATCTATAAGTCTTCAGAAGCTTGATCTTGAGTCTTGAATGGTTCTTCATGCAGACTTTAGATTTGAACCTTGACGCTTGTTAGCTGCAGGTGTTGGTTCAATCTCTTCAGCTTTTGGATCAAGACCGGACATGTAGTGCTCATGACTTCAACCACGTCTTGAGCAGTTCACATCTTTTCCTGCTTCTGAATTTTGGAGCTCACTTTTTGTTCTTTTTCTTCTTTTCTTTATTTTGGATTGAGACTCATTCTTTCTGCCATCTCGAATTGTGTGCCTCGAGGTCAAACCTGCTCGGCACCTTGAACCATTTTCCCTTGAAACTTGAACTGTCTTCCTTCAAAACTGCTTTCTCTTGAAACTTGAATTGTCTTCCGTCGACACTGTTTTCCCTTGAAACTTGAGTTGTCTTCCCTTGCTCTCCAGTTGCCGTTTTGAATTGTAAAATGACACGTTTTCCCTTCTTCAACTGCTGAACTTGAATGTATTGAACTTGAATGTATTCCTCTGTTATCCAAGCAGGCTCCTAACTTCATAAAAATAGACAAAACAAAAAAAACTTTCTGCCCCAGTTTGGAAACTGGGTACATGTTACTGGATATTAATAAAAATTTGACTAAAACTTGACTTGAAATACCTCTGTTATACGGGCGGGCTCCTGACTTCCGAAACTTGAATTGGTATTCCCTTGTTCTTCAGGTGGGCTCTGCTTGCGATGCTTGAAAAGTATTCCCTTGTTCTCCAGGCGGGCTCCTGATTGCAACAAAATAGACAAAGAAACTTTTTTTTTGCCCCAGTTTGTTGACTGGGCATATCATGTTATCAGATATTAAAATTTAAAGGCTAAAATTTGGATTGTACTTCCCTTGTGAGTAAAATCATTTGACTAAAATTTTATCTTAGGTGAAAGATTCATTAGACTAAGAGTTCTTTATCTTAGGTGAAAGATTCATTAGACTAAGAGTTCTTTATCTTAGGTGAAAGATTCATTAGACTAAGAGTTCTTTATCTTAGGTGAAAGATTCATTAGACTAAGAGTTCTTTATCTTAGGTGAAAGATTCATTAGACTAAGAGTTCTTTATCTTAGGTGAAAGATTCATTAGACTAAGAGTTCTTTATCTTAGGTGAAAGATTCATTAGACTAAGAGTTCTTTATCTTAGGTGAAAGATTCATTAGACTAAGAGTTCTTTATCTTAGGTGAAAGATTCATTAGACTAAGAGTTCTTTATCTTAGGTGAAAGATTCATTAGACTAAGAGTTCTTTATCTTAGGTGAAAGATTCATTAGACTAAGAGTTCTTTATCTTAGGTGAAAGATTCATTAGACTAAGAGTTCTTTATCTTAGGTGAAAGATTCATTAGACTAAGAGTTCTTTATCTTAGGTGAAAGATTCATTAGACTAAGAGTTCTTTATCTTAGGTGAAAGATTCATTAGACTAAGAGTTCTTTATCTTAGGTGAAAGATTCATTAGACTAAGAGTTCTTTATCTTAGGTGAAAGATTCATTAGACTAAGAGTTCTTTATCTTAGGTGAAAGATTCATTAGACTAAGAGTTCTTTATCTTAGGTGAAAGATTCATTAGACTAAGAGTTCTTTATCTTAGGTGAAAGATTCATTAGACTAAGAGTTCTTTATCTTAGGTGAAAGATTCATTAGACTAAGAGTTCTTTATCTTAGGTGAAAGATTCATTAGACTAAGAGTTCTTTATCTTAGGTGAAAGATTCATTAGACTAAGAGTTCTTTATCTTAGGTGAAAGATTCATTAGACTAAGAGTTCTTTATCTTAGGTGAAAGATTCATTAGACTAAGAGTTCTTTATCTTAGGTGAAAGATTCATTAGACTAAGAGTTCTTTATCTTAGGTGAAAGATTCATTAGACTAAGAGTTCTTTATCTTAGGTGAAAGATTCATTAGACTAAGAGTTCTTTATCTTAGGTGAAAGATTCATTAGACTAAGAGTTCTTTATCTTAGGTGAAAGATTCATTAGACTAAGAGTTCTTTATCTTAGGTGAAAGATTCATTAGACTAAGAGTTCTTTATCTTAGGTGAAAGATTCATTAGACTAAGAGTTCTTTATCTTAGGTGAAAGATTCATTAGACTAAGAGTTCTTTATCTTAGGTGAAAGATTCATTAGACTAAGAGTTCTTTATCTTAGGTGAAAGATTCATTAGACTAAGAGTTCTTTATCTTAGGTGAAAGATTCATTAGACTAAGAGTTCTTTATCTTAGGTGAAAGATTCATTAGACTAAGAGTTCTTTATCTTAGGTGAAAGATTCATTAGACTAAGAGTTCTTTATCTTAGGTGAAAGATTCATTAGACTAAGAGTTCTTTATCTTAGGTGAAAGATTCATTAGACTAAGAGTTCTTTATCTTAGGTGAAAGATTCATTAGACTAAGAGTTCTTTATCTTAGGTGAAAGATTCATTAGACTAAGAGTTCTTTATCTTAGGTGAAAGATTCATTAGACTAAGAGTTCTTTATCTTAGGTGAAAGATTCATTAGACTAAGAGTTCTTTATCTTAGGTGAAAGATTCATTAGACTAAGAGTTCTTTATCTTAGGTGAAAGATTCATTAGACTAAGAGTTCTTTATCTTAGGTGAAAGATTCATTAGACTAAGAGTTCTTTATCTTAGGTGAAAGATTCATTAGACTAAGAGTTCTTTATCTTAGGTGAAAGATTCATTAGACTAAGAGTTCTTTATCTTAGGTGAAAGATTCATTAGACTAAGAGTTCTTTATCTTAGGTGAAAGATTCATTAGACTAAGAGTTCTTTATCTTAGGTGAAAGATTCATTAGACTAAGAGTTCTTTATCTTAGGTGAAAGATTCATTAGACTAAGAGTTCTTTATCTTAGGTGAAAGATTCATTAGACTAAGAGTTCTTTATCTTAGGTGAAAGATTCATTAGACTAAGAGTTCTTTATCTTAGGTGAAAGATTCATTAGACTAAGAGTTCTTTATCTTAGGTGAAAGATTCATTAGACTAAGAGTTCTTTATCTTAGGTGAAAGATTCATTAGACTAAGAGTTCTTTATCTTAGGTGAAAGATTCATTAGACTAAGAGTTCTTTATCTTAGGTGAAAGATTCATTAGACTAAGAGTTCTTTATCTTAGGTGAAAGATTCATTAGACTAAGAGTTCTTTATCTTAGGTGAAAGATTCATTAGACTAAGAGTTCTTTATCTTAGGTGAAAGATTCATTAGACTAAGAGTTCTTTATCTTAGGTGAAAGATTCATTAGACTAAGAGTTCTTTATCTTAGGTGAAAGATTCATTAGACTAAGAGTTCTTTATCTTAGGTGAAAGTTTCAACAGACTAAGATTTTTATTTATTACCTATTTTCCTCCGAGACTTGTTTTATCTAACTTCTAACTTGAATTGTCCTCCTTCAGAACCACTTCCCTAAAAACTGGTGTTGTCCTTCTTCACAAAACTACTTCCCTTAAAACTACCGTTTCAATCCTCCGAAAATTACTTTTCTTAAAACTAGTGTTTCTTTCCTGAAAACTACTTCTCTATCTTTTTCTCTTTTTAAAAACACTTGTATTGACCTTCATGTTTTTCAGATGGGTACCCGACTTCAAGAAAATTTTCAACACGACAGAAAATTTTCTACCCCAGTTTGATAATCCTCTTGTAGCATATCTTTCTGCCATCAATAACATTTCCGTGCCCCTGTTTCAAATCAAAGAAAAATTCTATCAGTTTAAAATGTAGTGGTTGGTTGTGGTACTCCCGCTGGGATGGCTTTCCTTTTCTCCTTTCCATGCTTTGCATTGTCCGACCATCTTTGAAACTTGACTGATAACTTTCGCCCTTCTTGATGACTTCTAGTCTTCTTAACTGACCCCATATGTTTTCTATGACAACTGATTCTCCTTGAAAATCCTGCATGTTTACTGATTAACCACTTTCCCCGTCTTCTGTGTCACCGAAATACCCCTTTTTCCCCATTCAGGTCCAATATCTTCTTTTTGGGTCATTGCTCGCAAACTGGCATATTCCTGACCTTTGAGTCTTACATGAATTCCCACATTATGTCCATTGCCCCCCACAGTATGTCGTTGTTTTCTGGCTTATCTGATGGCCTTGGCCCTGAGGTCTGTTGCTCTTTTATTTGTCGATAACTTTAATTTCTTCTTGGAAAATCTTGATTGTTACTGGTGTACCACCCTTTGCCAATCCTATCACGGGAAATTATTTTGATCTGTTCACCCTCACCCTTAATCTGTTGCATTGTTCCTGAATTGACGTATACTGAGCCTTTGTATTTCACAAGGATCCCCAAAGCATTTCGACTGCTGCCAACTCAGTGTACTTGCTATTTTTTCCTGACTTGTGGCGCTTTAGATCCTATTTTGCGCAATTGGAAAGTTTGGTGGAAGATTTTGAAGTCATTTCCTTACTGGTTATAACTAGACATGCTCAAGAAAACGGGAGCAAAACAAGGCGGGAAGAATAGAGTGAAAGAAAATGGAAAGAGACGATTCCTAACAAGAAACCTACAGAGTGGATACCGACTCTAGCGACCTTGCCATGCACATGTAGCCTACTCTTTTAGCAAATCTGATGTTCAGATCTTGTTGCAATTTTCACCGTGAAACTGGTCTTCAATGCTCTATTTGCCTTATCTGGTTCACAATCCTTAGTCGACTTGTGGTGCCCGTAGGGTTTTCATCATCAAGCCTCTCTCATTTTGATTTTTCTCTCAACTCACTATCGCCTTACGGTGCCCGTGAGGGTTTTCACCAATAAGACTCTCTCATTTTATTTCTCTCAGCTTTCATTGCCTTGGGGTATCTGTGGTGGTTCTCATTGACAAGATTCTCTCATTCTTCATTTCTTTCGTCTGGACTGGAGTGTTGTCCCTGATATGATTCACCTCTTCTTGCTTGACTCGGCATTTCTTGAAGACTGATCGAAAGGTCTTTCTTTGGAACGTAATGTGAGCTTTTGGATAGGGATAGAAATAAAGGTATCAAAGGCTCAAAACAATTCAACATGGTTTCAAAATTACAACTTTCGGAATCAGACTTCTCCCAACAAACACAACTTCTGCCCCAGTTTCCTTCTTGGGGATTCTTGGATTTTTCTTTTGTTGTGACTGAACCTCAGTGAGGCTGCCTACGTATCCTTTCGGTATCAAGTCAAATGTAGTTCAGGCAACTACATTTGTTGTTGCGATGTTTCCTTCTTTCCATTCTTCTTTTCTTTCTCATTTCTTTTCCTTTCTTTCTCTTTTCTTTCTTTTCTTTTCTTTTTCCTTTTTTTTTCTTTTTTTCTTTTCTTCTCTTTCATTTTTTTTCTTTTCTTTTCTTTTCCCACTATTTTTCTCTTGTTTCTCCATTTACTTTCCCTGCTCGGGTTCTTGAGTTTTGTTGTTGATTCCGAAAGAGGGATACGAAAGAAAATATAATAAGGCTCAAAGGGATAACAAGGGATAAAGTGTTTGGATAGTAGAATAAAATGCCTTCGTCATTCCAATCTTCAAAACATACCAAGTACAAACTACACAGTTAAACACCTTTCGATTGATTCACATATTTGCCTTCTGTATTTGCCAATTCCTAAAACCATTGGACAACCATCTCGGTACCACGAACGATCCCTTTAGACTTGGGGCATTCTTGCCTTTGGCTTTAAACCGATGAGGCATGATGCAATTCCACATTATTTCTTTATACTCTATTTGCCTCCAGTTTCACTTGATTCAAGCTTCAAAGTATTCCAATATGTTCTTATTTCATTCGAGTACCCTTACATTTTCACATTGTTTCATTGCTAAACTGACTTTTAAAAATCAGGCCGAGAATTATGTGTGCATGTCATGTCACCAAAGTCAGTGTAAAAAGAATTGCAAAATGACTAGAAACGAAATGACTAGAAATGTCAGGAAATAGAGAATTGTATTAGACTGATGGTGAAAAGGGTTGAAGCAACAAAACGAACAATCTATACTAGAATTACAAACCTAGACGATACTAAACAAGCTATTATTACTAAACAAAGCAAAGTGGAAAGATAGAAGGGTTTGACTCCCAAGACAATCTCCGGATTATAACCCTGAAATAACCCGGGCAACAGAAATGACACCAAAATAAACCACCAAAACTCCAAGAGATGGAGCGCCTTCCCAATTACCAAGCATGGCATCTTAGCCACTGAGTTCTGCATTAATGTT
>MU680779.1:20244-42249 GCA_026770625.1 Nicotiana glauca | reverse complement strand
CTCATTAATAATATTTCAAAGTTAATTCAATCCAACAGTCGCACAAAAATCCAACATATAATTCAAAATCAGAAAAATCAAGTGAAGAAGCAGAAATGTTCTCGTTGGAGTCAAAAGAAGAAGACGTTGATTTCATGATATCTAAACTAGGATATTAAAACAGAAATGGAAAACTCAGACGTAATATAATTTATATAACTATAGCACTACAAAAACAACACCAAAACAAAGGACACTGATCACACACTTTGCTGCAGCAATGTAACTATAGAATCCAAGCAATTGTTTATGAAGGATAACACACGATTTCAGAAACGTAAATGAGAAGAAAAATAAGTGAATAAAATTCTGAGAATCAAATGTTTATCGGAAATAATGTTTATATAGCAACGACGTTAGTCAAAGATGAACTAGAAACCGAATCCAACGATAGCACCTCGATTGCATTTCAAATCTGGACCGAAATTGGCGACCTTGAACGAGAACCTCGAAACCTCGTCAAAGTAAAACTCGAACGTCGATCTCACAGATTCGAATGAAGAAACGAAGCAAGGGCGGTAAACGAGATTGACGAATGGGATTCATGGCTGGACTCGTTGGTGGTTGCTGATGGTGTGTTCGTCTAGGCTTATTACAGGAGAAGAAGCTAGCTTAGGGTCGATGGATGAAGCTCTTTCTTCAGGGCTACTGGTTTTCGTTTTTTTTTTAGTGGAGAAGATGATGAAAGTTTGATAGGGGATCGTTTTGGTTGGTGGATTGGCTACTGTAGCACTATTTTCAGGAAGAAGAAGGATGAGCCTACTCTTAGCTACTAAGTATTTTTGTTCTCTTTTTGTCCTTCCCCAGTAGTGTATATTGTATGTGTATTTATAGTGATGGGGTGGAGAGTAGTTTTGGGGAAAAAATATTTTGGGAAAGGTTTTGGGGGAAAAATATTTTGGGGAGGGTTTTGGGGGAGAAAATATTTTAGGCTTTTCAAATGTTTGGCCAATTTGAATTTAAGACCAAGCCTTTTCACTTCCCTCTTCTTTTTGTTGTTCTTTTCGTTCTTTAATTAATTAAAAACCTAAACTAAATTCCTAAATTAATTCAAATTGTAAAATTAAGCTAATTATCTAACTATGTAAAAATGATCATTTTTTTGTGATTTTTGATTAATAGCACAATTAACTCAATGTAATTAATTCCTAAATGCAAATTAAACCTAAGGTGGCATTAAATTAAAATGTGACACACTTTTTTTTTAATGATTTTTCTATGATTTTAAAAATATTAAAAATGCATGAAATGCAATTAAATAAAGAAAAATACCTAAAAATCAATTAAAATATTTTGGTCTATTTTTAGGAGTTATTTTCATGTAGGGCAAAAATCACGTGCTCACACCTACATGCTTTTGCCTGCTCTTTCTTTGTTTCTTGCTGCTAGTATAAACAATTGCTCCCATACCTCATTCCCCTATGTGTGCTGAGTTAAGGTATGGCCTGACAGCATCCCAATTGTTGTCCAGGGCAGAACCTGACCTTCAACAAGGTCTTAACTCCCCAATTTAAAGGCTGACAGGCTGGTTAGGGGTGTGCCAGCATCCTNTTTCTTTCTTTAATTAATTAAAAACCTAAACTAAATTCCTAAATTAATTCAAATTGTAAAATTAAGCTAATTATCTAACTATGTAAAAATGATCATTTTTTTGTGATTTTTGATTAATAGCACAATTAACTCAATGTAATTAATTCCTAAATGCTAATTAAATCTAAGGTGGCATTAAATTAAAATGTGACACACTTTTTTTTTAATGATTTTTCTATGATTTTAAAAATATTAAAAATGCATGAAATGCAATTAAATAAAGAAAAATACCTAAAAATCAATTAAAATATTTTGGTCTATTTTTAGGAGTTATTTTCATGTAGGGCAAAAATCACGTGCTCACACCTACATGCTTTTGCCTGCTCTTTCTTTGTTTCTTGCTGCTAGTATAAACAATTGCTCCCATACCTCATTCCCCTATGTGTGCTGAGTTAAGGTATGGCCTGACAGCATCCCAATTGTTGTCCAGGGCAGAACCTGACCTTCAACAAGGTCTTAACTCCCCAATTTAAAGGCTGACAGGCTGGTTAGGGGTGTGCCAGCATCCTAATTGCTGGGCATGACCACCAGCCTGCCCTGGCCTCCCCTTAATTCCCTTTTATTGCACTTACACTTACTCCTAGTCTACAAGTTCTGCCCCCCTCCTATGAGCCTTGCCTTGGGACCTTGAGTTCCCTCTGAACTTGGACATTTGAGGGCTGGCCTTTCCACATTACACTATAATCTAATTATGCAATGATATTTGGGATGTAAGCATTGCCTGGAACTCTTTAAGTTCCTTGGAACTTTGACACATCCCAAATAAGAGAAAAGCTTTGGAAAATTCGATCCTGGAAGTTGGTTTATCTCATATTATTAGACTCTGAGCCTGGATTAGGCTGATTAGATGTAGATGTAATCACTAATGTAATTTTATTCTTTCCTCTGATTCATTTGGTCTGTGATAAATTTTGCAATAACTACTGGGGTGTATAGTGAAAGAGATGGGATCGGATGCACGCAAAGGGGTGGATACCATGTAGGGATATTTACTTTCAAAATTCAGCACCTCATGTAGATACCATGTTTTAGGGATATTTACTTTCAAAATTCAGCACCTCATGTAGATACCATGTTTTAGGAATTATTACTTTCAAAATTCAGCATCTCATGTAGATACCATGTTTTAGGAATTATTACATTCAAAATTTAGCATCTCATGTAGATACCATATTTGTAGGACTTACTACTTTCAAACCTCTGCATCTCACATAGATACCATGCTCATAGGTTTTCTGCATTTCATATAAATACCACGCCCATAAATCATTTCTGAAACTCTGCATATTAATAGATATCATGCCTATAGGTCCCATTTAACACATAGGCAAATATTTAAGTAATTAATCAACTATGTCAGTTTTCGACAACTACATTTAAGCAAGACTAATTAGGACTCCCTAGCTGGAAAATATGTGGTAAACCAACCTATCCTACGCCTTAATTTAATTCAGACCAAATCAGTATGTGTAAGATATGCTAAACAATTTATTTCTTAAAATGAGGAGGCCTGTTTGAGCCCTTAGTTGCTACTAGTTCCCCTTTAACTGCATTATGTGTTTTGACTGTCGCCCTAGATTTTTATCCTTTTAAACTCTAAAAATCCAAGGCTCCCTCCCCTTTAGGATTAGTAGTCCCAACTGTCTCCGGGACTGATAGGTGGGACGGGTAATAGCATGCAGTAGGTAACGATACCATTCCGCGCTTAACACCTTAACGGGGTGGGAAGGATAGACATGGAGATGATGATCACGCAATAACACCATGCGTACGATTGACTACCGGTGGTGTGTGGATGATCCATGTGTTTCACAAACCTAGGACCCCTTTCCTTATGTAAATTTATTATTATTTTATCAATAAAATTCTATATCTCATTTCAGTCACCAAATTCCTCCTTTTTACTGCACTATTCTCTTCTTTTCAAAATTTCCGTTTATTCATTTCTTTGTTTAAATTTCTGCACTTGGACTTTTTTCTTAAACAAATTATGAGACCACCTAGATCTTAATGTCAAACATGCTTGTCAACTATTACACACATCTACTTGCGATCTTTGTGTGGAATTATTTGTATGCTCGTTTGCATTTAAAGTCACAATATAACATGGTTGGGAATCACACTAGTGGATCTTGAGGGGTGCCTAACACCTTCCCCTCGAGATAATTTCTAGCCCTTACCCGAACTCTGGCTTTCCAACTCAAAACCCTTAGTGTCCTAATGCACTTAATCATTAGGTGGCGACTCTTCAAATCAAAAACCCAAATTCCAAACGGGAATAAAGTTGTCTTCCCAAATATCGTAAAACCGATTTCGCGAGGAAAAAGGGGCGTCGACAACGAGACTACATAATGTTACGGCAATGGAATTCTGCAATTCTAAGGGAGTATGTTCAATCGTTCTCAAAAAATATCATACGGGTTTTTTCCCCACTTCGATCCGCTGTTATATGTTTTGTCAGAATCAATGCGTGTTGGAGAGATTGTCAAGAGAATCGGCTCAGGTATGTTAAGGCTAAACCTTTACTTCATTTTGGCATGATCCCATAACGACCTGAGTTTTATAACGAGGCATAAAAAGAAATTCATATTCCTGAATTTATGTACATTTTCCTACTCTCATAAGTTATATTATTCTCCGTTATCGGGACTTCATATTCAATTAAGTATTGCCTTTTTAAGTCAAGAGAGCGGAGAGTCTATATATACAGTATTACAGTATTTTCACTACCATTGAGCTATAATCAATGGGCAGGCCCCTATTGGGCAACCTCTGGTCAGATGGTAAGTTATATACCGAGCCTACTATGGCCGATCGCCTATGAGCGAGCCCATCATGGCCGAGATACAAAGCCTAGTATAGGTGAGTGTGTATGAGCGAGCCTACTACGGCAGAGAAATTATATAAATATACCGAGCTGGACCGCACAACTGTTTTACTTACTATATTGAGAGAGTTGAGTCAGTATCAACAGGTGAGCACATCTTCAGATTATCTTTGACTCCCAATTACTTTCAGTTATGATATTATCAGTTTAGTTTCAACTTTTAGTATATTGCCATACATACTTGGTACATTGTTCGTACCAATGTCCCTTTTCTAGGGGCGTTGCATTTCATGCTTGCAGGCTCAGACAGACAGACGGGTAGACCTCCTCATTAGGTATTGCTATATTTCAGCTTGATCGATAAGTTCCTGACCCTTCAGAGTTGCTGGGTTAAGAGCTTTATATACATCTTTTGTATATATGTTATGAATAGGTCGAGGCCCTGTTCCGATCATAGTATATACATTAGTAGAGGCTTGTAGACATATCCTGTCAGTTAGTGTAGAATGTTGGGCTTGTAGGCCTTTTATGTATATTTTGTTGGTTTGCCAGCCGTAGCAGTTTTGACGGTCTTGTCGGCCAACTTTATATTGATGTTTAGTCAGCATTCCCAGTTGTCTTACAATTTGGCTCATTGTTAAAGTATGACATTATATGTTCAGAATCCTTTAGTCACAAGTTGGTACGCAAGGATAGGTAGGCACTAGGTGCCGGCTCCCCCCAGGTTCGTGGCATGACAAAAGTGCTATCAAAGCAGATCTTTCCTAGGGAGTCTGAAGCTGTGTCTAGTAGAGTCTTGTTTGTGGGTGTGTTATGCACCACACTTATAAGCATGAGGGTACAGGTAATTTAGGACTGTCACTCTTTCTTCTTACTCTAGATCGTGTGGTAAAGCTCATTTGTATGAACTCAATTTCCTAAACTCTATGTTATTCACAATACGACGATGCCTACATCTAGAAAGATAGTTGGTAAGAGATTGCATGTGGCTATGGAAGAGTTGAGTCAGAGGAGCTCGATTTTTCATGATGTTTATGATGTGTAAATGTAAGGTCTTTAGTAGATCATATGTGTACTACGGCATGTACGGAATGGGGTTAATTAAGGGGATTAATGTGGCTATATTTGAAATGCAGATGTGCTATATATTAAACAGCCAATTTTCCTTTTTTAATTTAATTAAAATGGTTAAAAATGATTTTAAAAATAAATTGAAAGCACTGAACTAATTAATAATATATAAATATTAATCTAAAAATACTGAAAATAATTTTACAATTGTAAAATGCTATTAATCGTAATATAGGCTATAATTGCGATTTTATGCAATTTAGCTTTAAAATTATCAAATAAATTTATAAAAATATGCTAAAATCGACCTTAATTATGTTGTGGTGTAAATATGAGGATGGAAATAAATTACTCACCAAATGATAGTTTTGGAAATAATTATTGGATTTTTGTACTGCTAAAACAAATAATAAAAATGATTTTATAAAGCTTTAAAAATTAGGAAAAAATGTCAAAATTCTTGGGCATACTTATATATGTACATGCTATTTTGAGAATATTTTGAGTATAAAAATAGGTAGGGAAAAATTGAGTATCAACGGCTGCCACTCTTTACCCGAGAAGGATAAAAGAGATATCGGGTAAAGATATGATGACCAATTTTGACCGGAAGAGATGACTTGAACAAAAAAAGGTTTTGACCGAGCTCTGGTTCTTGAGCTGCCTACATATCCCTGGTCTTACTGGAATCAAGTCATATGTAGTTCAGGATACATCAGTGGAATATGCCAATGGAGGTTTTGAAAAGGACGAACGCAATATTTAGGTTGGGAAGGATGGTCAGGGACCGATGGGCTGCGGGGACCGGAGCGAGATCGCTCCCGCTGTAATGGCCATTGCCAACTGGTGTACCTGCAAATGAGCAATACAAACATATCGTGCATAAACTTAAACGTGATGCAAGTTCCCGTTAGACCATGAATGCTGTCTTTGGACGGGTAGGATGACGTCCTCAGACCATGATATCCTGGGCCATGAAGCGTATAATAAAGGATTCGCAGGCTATGAAATGATATTCTCAGGCTATGAAGATGATGCCTCCGAACCATGATGCCTTTGAATAATGATGTGCAAAAGATAAAAGCGGGGTCCTCAGGCCATGGTATGGCATTCTCGGGCTATGAAAATGGTGCCTCCGAACAATGACGCCTTTGGACAATTTGGCGATATTTCAGCCCATGAAATGCAAGATTTGGCGATATTTCAGCCGATGTAAAGCATAAATATAAATGGCAGTTTTTCAGCCGATGTAAAGATTTAAGCAAAGTTGGCTATGTTTCAGCTGATGTAAAGCATAAATATAAATGGCGATATTTTAGCCGATGTAAAGATTTAAATAAAGTTGGCGATATTTAAGCCGATGTGAAGCATAAATATAAATGGCGGTATTTCAGCCGATGGGGATTTAAATGAAGTTGGCGATATTTCAGCCATGCAGGATTAAGTAAAGTTGGCGATATTTCAGCTGATGGGGATTTAAATAAAGATGGCGATATTTTAGCCATGCAGGATTAAGTAAAGTTTGTGATATTTCAGCCAATGGGGATTTAAATGAAGATGCCGATATTTCAGCCATGCAGGATTAAGTAAAGTTGGCAATATTTCAGCCGATGTAAAGATTTAAATATAGATGGCAATCTTTTAGCCGATATAAAGATCGAAGTTGGCGGTATTTTAGCCATGCCGGATTTAAATAAAGTTGGCGATATTTCAGCTGATGTAAATAAGAGGTTGCGATATTTCAGCCATGCCGGATGGAGGTAGGGCTTAACCTCAAAAGGTAGAAAGGTAGCCTTATGCAATGCAAGAAAAATGCAGATGGAGACAATGCTTAGTCTCGAAAGGCAGGAAGGTAGCCTTATGCAATGCAGGGAAATGCAGGATGGAGGTAGTGCTTAACCTCGGAAGGCAGAAAGGTAGCCTTATGCAATGTAGAGAAATGCAGGATGGAGGTAGTGCTTAACCTCAGAAGGCAGGAAGGTAGCCTTATGCAATGCAGGGAAAATGCAGATGGAGACAATGTTTAGTCTCGAAAGGCAGGAATGTAGCCTTATGCAATGCAGAGAAATGAAGATGGAGACAATGCTTAGTCTCAGAAGGCAGAAAGGTAGCCTTATGCAATGCAGAGAAATGCAGATGGAAACAATGCTTAGTCTCGGAAGGCAGGAATGTAGCCTTATACAATGCAGAGAAATGCATGATGGAGGTAGAGCTTAACCTCGGAAGGCAGGAAGGTAGCCTTATGCAATGCAGGGAAAATACAGATGGAGACAATGATTAGTCTGGGAAGGCAGAAAGGTAGCCTTATGCAATGCAGAGAAATGCAGATGGAGACAATGCTTAGTCTCGGAAGGAAGAAAGGTAGCCTTATGCAATGCAAGAAAAATGCAGATGGAGACAATGCTTAGTCTCGAAAGGTAGGAAAGTAGCCTTATACAATGTGCGAAATAAAAGTGAAGAGTAACAAAATTCCTTATCTGAGAGACGATAACTGCTAGTTGATTGTCACTGTAGCTGTTGGGGATGTTGCGTGCGAATATCACTTGTAAATAGGCGATGATTCTGAGAGTTGTATTCCTGAAAAAGTATGAGTATGTAGTCGTATCTGATGATTTTATGTCTTGGGTGCCTGCATCCAAAGAAAAGTCGTGAGTTTTGTAAAGGGGGAAGGTTAGTTTGTCTTCCCGTGGCCCCCGCTTATCCTACTCGGTTCTTATTTTTATTGGGGTAGCGTCGCTAAACAAAGCAATTTTGATAGTAGCCATGCATGATTTAGTAAAAATATGATGTAAATACATAATTTAAAATAATTTTCTTTTAGATGAACCGACGATTGCGATGCGGTTCAAGACATTACGACCTCTTTTGCTCCGGAATTTTGAGGGCCCTCCTCAAAATTCTGCCCCAGTTTACTGGGCTGGTATTTTTGACGGCCGCGTGCGATGAATGGCTGAAAGTTGACTTCGGAATTTTGAGGGTCCTCCTCAAAATTCTGCCTCAGTTTCCAATATCGGGGAAAATAAAAATTTTATTGAATTGTGACCGAACCCATAGGGCTGCCTACGTATCCCCTCTTAAATGGGAATCATGTCAGGCATAGTTCAAATTACATAATGAGATCATAAATGGTTACACATAGTAACGCTTGACTGCATCTAAATTAATCGGCTTTGGCCAGACTTCTCCATCCATTTCTGCGAGTATGAGGGCTCCTCCTGTTAGAACCCGGTGAACCATGTACGGGCCTTGCCAGTTAGAAGAGAACTTTCCTTTAGCCTCATCCTGATGCAACAAATTTTTCTTCAACACCAGCTGCCTCGGTGTGAATTGTCTCAGCTTGACTCTTTTGTTGAAGGCTCTGGACATACTATTCTGATACAATCGACCATTTCAAATTGCATTCAGTCTTTTCCCGTCTATAAGGGCTAACTATTCATAACGACTCTTTACATATTCTGCATCTTCAAGTTTTGCTTCCTGTATAATCCTCAAGGAGGGAATCTCTACCTCGGTTGGAATGACTGCCTCGGTACCGTAAACCAACATATAGGGTGTCGCCCTAGTTGATGTGCGGACTGTGGTACGGTATCCCAATAAAGCAAAGGATAGCTTTTTGTGCCACTGCTTGTATTTTTCTATCATTTTCCTTAGTATCTTCTTGATGTTCTTATTGGCCGCTTCTACAGCTACATTCATCTGAGGTCTGTAGGCTGTAGAATTTTTGTGCTTGATCTTGAACGTCTCACACATTGCTTTCATTAGATCACTGTTGAGATTGGAACCGTTATCAGTGATGATTGACTCTAGGACGCGAAATCGGCAAATGATATGGTCGCGAACAAAGTCTGCCACAACCTTCTTGGTTACTGCCTTATATGATGCTGCTTCAACCCATTTGGTGAAATTATCAATTGCCACTAGAATGAACCTGTGCCGTTTGATGCGGCAGGCTCGATAGGTCCGATGACATCCATTCCCCAAGCGGCAAACGGCCATGGTGAGCTTGTTGCATTGAGCTCGTTAGGAGGCACCTTTATCATGTCTGCATGAGTCTGGCAGCGATGGCATTTTTGGACATAGTGGATGCAGTCCGTCTCCATGGTCATCCAGAAGTAACCAGCTCAGAGTATTTTCTTGGCTAAGATGAAACCATTCATGTGCGGGCCACAGGTCCCTGCATGAACCTTCTCCAACAACCTAGATGCTTCTTTTGCTTTGACATACCTTAGTAATCCCAAATCGGGAGTCCTCCTATACAGGATTCCTCCGTTGTGAAAGAAGTGATTGGATAACCTCCACAATGTGTGCTTCTGAGTAGTGTTTGCAAGTTCTGGATATTCTCCTATTGACAGATACTTCTTGATGTCATGAAACTATGGTTTTCCATCTACTTCTTCTTCGACATGAGCACAGTAAGCGGGTTGATCCTGGATTTTTACTGAGATAGGATCAATGAAGTTCTTATCTGGATGTTGAATCATGGATGATAGAGTGGCCAATGCATCGGCGAACTCATTATGGACTCTGGAGACATGCCGGAATTCTATCTTTGTAAACCTCTTCCTCAACTCCTGTACATGATACAAATACGGGAGTATTTTGGAGTTCTTGGTTGCCTATTCTTCTTGGACCTGATGTATGAGCAAGTCGAAATCCCCGATCACTAGTAATTCCTGAACGTTCACGTCAATGGCTAGCTTGAGCCCTAAGATGCAGGCTTTGTACTCGGCCATGTTGTTGGTGCACGGGAACCTAAGTTTGGCGGACACCGAATAATGTTGGCCTATTTTTGATACTAGAACTGCTCCTATGCCAACTCCTTTAAAGTTTGTTGCTCTGTCGAAAAACATTTTCCAGCCATCATAGGATTCTGCAATGTCTTCTCATATGAAAGAGACCTCCTCGTTGGGAAAATACATTTTTATAGACTCGTATTCTCTTTCCACGGTATTTTAGGCAAGATGATATGCTAGTGCTTGTCCTTTGATCGCTTTCTGTGTCACGTATACAATATCAAATTCACTCAGCAGGATTTGCCATTTGGCTAGCTTGCCTATGGGCACGGGCTTCTGAAAGATGTACTTCAGCGGATCTATCCTTGATATGAGATAAGTGGTATAGGCACATAAATAATGCCTCAATTTCTGAGCTACCCAAGTCAGAGCACAATAGGTTCGTTCTAGCAGGGAATATCAGGCCTCGTACGGGGTGAACTTCTTGCTGAGATAGTAGATGGCTTGCTCTTTTCTTCCTGTTTCATTGTGTTGTCACAAAACACAATCAAATGCTCCATCCAGTACTACAAGGTAGAGCAATAACGGTCTACCCCGTTCGGGTGGGGCCAGAACTGGCGGTGTTGATAGGTATTCCTTGATTTTGTCGAAGGCTTTCTGACAATCATCAGTCCACTTAGTGGCAGCGTCCTTCTTCAACATTTTAAAGATTGGTTCACAAATGACAGTGGACTGAGCTATGAACCGGCTGATGTAATTGAGTCTTCCCAAGAAACTCATAATCTCTTTCTTGTTCTTTGGCAGTGGAAATTCTTGAATGGACTTAACCTTTGATGGATCCAGCTCTATTCCTCGACGACTTACAATGAACCCAAGCAACTTCCACCAGGAATCCCGAATGCGCACTTGGCAGGATTCAGTTTTAAGTTTTACCTTCTTAATCTATTGAAGAACTTCCTTAAATCTTCCATGTGGTCAGTGGCTTTCTTGGATTTGATGATGACATCATCTACATACACCTCGATCTCTTTTTGTATCATGTCGTGGAAGATAGTAGTCATGGCCCTCATGTAGGTGGCCCCAACATTCTTTAATCCAAACGGTATCATCTTGTAACAATACATCCCCCACGGCGTAATGAAAGCCATTTTCTCCGCGTCTTCTTCGTCCATCCATATCTGATGGTACCCAGCAAAACAATCAATGAATGACTGCAGCTCGTGCTTGGAGCAGTTGTCAATCAGGATGTGTATGTTCGGCAAGGGGATGTCGTCTTTCGGACTGGCCCGATTAAGGTCCCGGTAGTCGACACAGACTCTAACCTTCTCATCCTTCTTTGGCACTGGCACAATGTTGGCCAACCATGTTGGATATTCCACTACCCCGAGGACCTTGGCTTTGGCTTATTTGATAACTTCCTCCTTGATTTTCAAACTCATGTCTGGCTTGAACTTTCTAAGCGTTTGCTTTACTGGCGAACATGTTGGATCTGTTGGCAGTTTGTGAGCTACAATAGATGTACTGAGACCGGTCATATCATCATACGACCAGGACAATATGTCCTCATATTCTTTTAAGAACTCAGTGTACTCTTCCTTTTTTGAGGGTGACAGGTGAACACTGATGCACGTTTCCTTGACATTCTCCGTATCCCCCAAGTTGACGACCTTAGTTTCATCCAAGTTAGACTTGGGCCTATTCTCAAAGTCCTCAATCTCTTTAATGACCTCTTCTGAGTCTATATCCGTTTGTTGCGTTATCTTGTCGCATGTCACATTCGTCGGTTCATCAAGCTAAGTAATAGTGATGCTGTGTAAATAAAGTAAATGATAGAGAAAATAATAAAAGCGAGATTTATAAGAAACTGAAATACTTTGATAAATTCCAAATTTGTTTTGAATATCGGAGCTCTTTTCAAAATTTAAAGATAATACAGAAAGGAAATCAAAAGTAAAAGATAATGCATAGTGCTTTGTTCAGCCTTGCTACCCCGAAGCTTTCCGGGCCTTGGTGGTCCTGATGGACCAGTTGTTGAGACGTACTCCTCGGCTCACAGCTTGTATGGAAGGGCCTTCCTCCCCTTCCTCCTCAAAAATGAAAGTCCATATCGTCTTCTTCCAAGAATAGATTCTTCATCGCCGCTAATGTTTCTTCTTCCTCTGACCCATATAAGATGTCTGCCGGCTGGAAAGTCTATTCCAGGTGGGGTATCGGGTGCTTCAGCGGATAGTAAGGCTGCTACATGGTGGCAACTAGTTCCTGAATTCTTGCCAAGTATATCCATACCCTAACCCGAAGCTGGTGCCATGCTTCTTCAGTTTGATCGGCTTGGTAATTCCCTGGAGGTTTTTGCCGAGCCCTTTGCCAGGTTCATACCCGCTCCAATTTAGTATACTTTCTATCTTGTTATCCTACCACTTATCTTTGTCCACAATGTTGACTCGCTCGATGTGATGGTAGGTTTCTCTACCTAACTTCCTTCTTCCTCTAATCGCTGGGATGGTCTGTCGAATGTATATAGGGTTACTACCGTCGCCATGAATGATCACCTCTTGGTGATTCCACTCAAACTTCACTGCCTGGTGCAAGGTTGATGCTACAGCTCCAGCGGCGCGGATCCAAGGCCGTCCCAGTAGTAAGTTGTAAGATGCTGGGATGTCTATCACTTGAAAATCGACATCGAACCAAGTTGGTCCTATTTGCATACATAAACTGATCTCCCCAATAGTGGACCTTTGGGAACCATCGAAGGATTTAACGTTGATAGCCCCATCCTTGATTTCATGTAGACTCTTCCCCTATGTTCTGAGGGTCACTAATGGACAAATATTGAGGCTGGACTCTCCAAAGTCCTGGTGATGAAATAGTCTTCACACTGCACATTGATGTGCAACACTTTGTTGCGGCTTAAACCTTTAGGGGAAACTCATCCTCATGGAAAGTGATTTTACGACTCTCCAATATCTGCCCGACCATGTTTTCCATCTCTCCTCCAGTTATGTTACTGGGTACATACGCCTCACTTAGTATCTTCATCAAGGCATTCTTATGTGTCTCAGAGTTTTGCAGCAGAGCTAAGATGGAGATCTGCACTGGTGTTTTATTTAGTTGATCAACAACTGAGTATTCTTTTGCCTGTATCTTCTGCCAGAGATCATAGGGCCCAGTTTCAATAGGCCGCCCAGAGGTCTGCTTACTTGATTCAACTAAGTTCTTCGGAGTATAAATTCTGCTGGTCCTAGTCATACCTTGTGCTGCAATTGCTTCTCCAGATCTAGTTTTCCCCTTCCTTCTCGCCTCGGCGGTGTAATCCCAAGGAATGGCCTGTGTATGGGACGGTGTTGTGGCTGACATAGCTACAGGAATGGGCACCCTTGTTTTGGGAGGTAACACAGCAACTTCAAATGGTACATGTGTCTTTGGAGACCCAAACTCTACCTCAATTGGCTCTGCGGTCTTTGCGGATGACGGTGTTCCAAGCTCAAGAGGTATGGACATATTTACTTTAGCATCCTCAGAGGGCTGGATCTGGAATACAATTGGATTTAGTGTGATTGTTGGTTTCTTGGGCTCATCACCTTCGGCAATTAATCCAATCGACCATTTGGGGTCCCAATCATCTTCTACCTCAATCATGTGCACACCCCCACCCTTATGATCAGGCAAGGGATTATTGCAAACATTAGGAATAGGCTACTTTGCCACGATGATTTTGTTGTCAATTGGAGCCTGGATTTTATCCTTCAGAGATCGGCATTCATCAATGGTACCGGAATAGTATGCACGGGTTTTGTTTGGATTGACCCATTGGGAAGGATTTTTTTGGAGTTATGGCAGGGATTGGGGTGACGTAATCGGTAGCTTTGAGCCTTTCATATAGCTGGTCGATTGGCTCGCCGATGGCAGTGTATTGCTTGGGAGGTCTACGGTCGAAGTTAGGACGTGGCCTGGGGAAGTTTTGGCGAGCGGAAGGTGATTGGTAGTGAGAAGGCTGAGCATTGTAGGCTTGGTAGACGGGTGCGGGTTGGGAATATCTTTGATAAGGTAGGTTGATATGTGGGGGATGGAGATAATTGGTAAGTAGGTGATGAAATTTGGTAGGATGGTGGAGGTGCTTGGTAATTAGGGATAGGTTGATATGTGAGAGGAGGTACCGGGTAATCTTGGTATTTTACTGGGGATTTCGTTCTCTGTGCAACCATCACGACACTTACGTCCCTTTTCTTAGACGTGCCACCAGACTGTAGGGCTTTGTTGGTAGCCTACAGTGCCTCAAAATTAGTAACCATACTGCTTTTAATGCCTTCCTCAATCCTTTCTCCTAGCTTGATGATGTCGGAGAATTTCTGGCCCTCTGTCAGCATCAACCTCTTATAATACTGTGGATCCTGAGCTTGGACGAAAAACCTGTTCATCTATTCTTCTTCCAAGGCTGGTCTGACCTTAGCAGCCTCTGATATCCAACGAGTAGCATACTCGCGGAATGTCTCTGTAGGTTTCTTCTTCAAATTCTGGATATAGAAGACATCTGGCACATTTTCTATATTGAATCTAAAAGTGTCCATGAAATTGGACACCATTCCTACCCAGCTTGTCCACTTCTTGGGATCTTGGCTAATGTACCAAGAGAGAGCATCACCTTTCAAACTTCTCATGAAGAGCTTCATGAAAATCTTTTCATCTCTTCCGACACCGACCAGTTTATCACAGTATGTCCTCAAATGGACTCTAGGATCTCCTAAGACATCAAATATTTTGAACTTAGGAGGTTTGTACCCATCGGGAAGTTCGACGTCTGGCTGAATGCAAAGGTCCTCATAATTCAACCCCTCAATACCTTTGTTTCTTCAACACCCTGGACTCGGCTAGTCAGTTTCTTGAGCTCTGCGGCCAGATTCTTGATGAGGGAGTCTTTTTCATCAAACTCCGGTGTGTTTGAAAAGGGTTGAGTGTATTGTGGCACGGTTTCCACATAGATGGGAGTGTGGTGGGGATGATCATTTAGCGATTCAGGAATAAGGAGCGGGGTGTTGTTTGAAGTGTGACAAATGTTGACATTTGTATGGGGAGCGGGTTGTTTCTGTGGTTTCGGGATGTTCTGTGGAGGTATAGGATTTTGAGCACTGGGAAAGTTGACGTCTGGTGTAGTGAGGGAGAATGACAAGCTTGCTAAGTTCCGAACTTGGTCCAGTTCTTTTTGAAATTTCAGTAACTTTTGTTCGAGCTGGGAGGCACTTTTTTTGGAGACCTGAACACCCTGAGGAACCTCTACCCTTTCAATTGAGTTCTCCTTCCTGACGTTGCTAAAGTCTTCCATTTTTGCCTTGTTCTTGTTTCTGATAGGACTCGTAGGAGGAGGAGGTGGAGGGTCCTTAGATCTTGTGGAGTAGAATGATGATGCCAGAGTGCATGAACTAACCTTTTGGGGAGGGGAATAAAATAAAATAAAAACAAAAAAGGTAATAAGTTAGTACGGATTATGGGAAAATGTTGCAATATTTAAACACATAGTATAAGAATATAACTTGTGTCCTAAGTTGGGTGCCTCATCGTTCCCGAGGTAGGCCTAGCGACAAGTTGATTTGGAGAACTTATAATGCTAAATGCCTTATTTTATTGATAAAAATAAGAAAAATCCCAAAATGACACTAAAATTGCATAAAGTAAAATGTCACTAATGGCCATTGGCCTTATTACATTTTAAAGCGAAAAGAAAAGACTCTTAACTACTTGGTCCCTGAAGGACCTTCCCCAGACTCGGCATCGTTAGCTCCATCGAACAACTTCACCAGCTCACACAGCCCCAACATCAGATAAGCCCTAGCCAAATGTCCTCCTTCATTTCCCTTAGCGTTTTGGCAATTCTCGATCCTCTGGATGACTTCCCTCTCCAGCTCTACCAAACCTCGCTCTAAATACCCTAGTTGCTTGTTGGCTCTGACGACCATATCCTTCTGCTCCTCGATCAACTTCTAATTTGCTTCTTGAATATCCTGATATTCACTCTCGCACTCCCTGATCCTGTTGCGTAGTTGGTTGTATTTAACCTAGATTTTAGCCCTCTCATCGATGACCCTGTGATCTCGAACAGACCCGGGCTGTCCTAACCCAGCATGATCTTATTCTAGCCAACCTGGATAGTATGGGGTGTAACCGACATGATATCTGTCAGGCTCTATGGAATCCTTTTCCAGCATGATCTTGCTATTCTACATGTGTTGAGCTTGACATTTGTACGGACTATCATCGTCTTGGAAATCGGTCCTGAAATGACTCACCTTTTCAACCTTTGGTATAACCTACTTCCTCCCTGCCTGCCTCATGACTCGGAGAGGGACATAGGGATAAGTTCCCCTCAGACCAATGAGTATAAGGAATGGAGCGTCCCGAGAGCGGTTGATGAACTCTCTAGTGGGGAACCATTCGAACATCCACTCTACCTTGTCTTCTTTCATTTTTTCAAACAGCTCTACCCATCCTCAAGCGTCTCCCGGTTGAGCAAATATGTCGGGCATATAGTTCATTCTCTTGGGATGGTGAAAGGCTATATGATCGTTCCACGGCCTTCATTGAAGCTCCTGACGGTATTGACCCCTTTGAAGATGTTCTATAAGCTAGAGTTGGAGTAGTAAGTTGCAACCCTCGAAATGACTAGACCCTCGTTGACAGTTCCCCAAGGCTCGGTAGATCTCAGCAACAATCATGGGTACTATGCTAAAAGGCTGCCCTCCAATCCCTTCCATTAATGTCTTGGTGATCATGGCTAGTCTGGTATGGATCCTAGCCTTCTTCATAGGGAACACTATCATTCCCAAAAAGCAGAACATAAACACAAAGACCCTCCTATAGATATGCCCCAATGATGTGAGGGCGAATTTATCTGGGTAGGTGCGGTAGGACTTGCTATGGCCGTACCTCTTGTACAGATAGTCGAAAGGAATATAGGAATCCTTCAAGCAGGTCAAGTCTGTGTTCTTCTTCAGTCCTATCATCTTGAGAAAACCCCTACCCTTGTGATTTTCCGGCATGAGCAAACCCGGAGTCTCCTAAGGAATACCAGTTAACCCTCATATTTCTTCGAGCAAAGGTATCATTTCAAGATTCCCAAAGCAAAACACTGATCTATCACTGTCCCAGAATAAGGTCGCAGCCTCTATGATTTTGTTGTCAGGCTGGATTTCCAAAAGAGAAGGCAAATTCCCCAAATATTTGTGGAAGAGAGTCCGATCACTGGAATGAAGGTCTTCCCACCAACTTAGCAACCTTGGGTGAATGTTGGTTACCATGCCGAATCTGGGGATTTCGTGCCTCATTTTCTGCAAAATAAAGTGTTAGTCCCTTACCCCACCAGACTCGACTATTTAAACCAATAATTAGCATGATGGCATTTAGTTCTCCAAATAAATGCACAGAATATGGTGCTGTCCGTATGGGTTCCAAGGGAACCCAGTGCACTTTGGACAAGGCTATCCTAAGGAGTCATTATGTGGACAACATAACTGACTCGACTAGGTTTGACAGTGATGCATGCACAGTTAAATAGAATAAGGTTTCTATGGGGTATTAGACCGGTACCCTTGAGCGGACAACTCAAGAGGAAAAGGCACGGAACCGTCGACTGCACCGCTGATCGACTGGTTTTACCGCAAATATGCCTTTACCAAATTTAGGGGGTAATAATATTGGAAGAGCGCAACAACTCATTATAGGCGTTGCTGTGGTATTTATTTGGCACGAGTGGAATATGATGTTGAAGATGTAATTACAAAGATGAAACAAATTATCACGTATTTTCATGTTCATAATGATTACAATGATTGCTCAAAAATTATAACGGTATTAAAGGAAAGTAGTAAATGAAAGCGATAAAGAAAAAAGAAACAAAAAAGCCAAGTCAGTTGCGAATAAAGACACTAAATAAAGCTGTAAAGAAGTAATAAAGTCACAAATAACATGAAATGGTAAAAGCCTTAAATAAGTCCCCAGCAGAGTTGCCATGCTGGCGACGCCCCTTTTTCCTCACGAAATCGGGTTTACGACATTTGGAAGACAATTCTATTCCCGTTTGGGATTTGGGTTTTTGATTTGAAGAGTCGCCACCTAATGATTAAGTGCATTAGGACACTAAGGGTTTTGAGTTGGAAAACCAGAGTTCGGGTAAGGGCTAGAAATTATCTCGAGGGGAAGGTGTTAGGCACCCCTCAAGATCCACTAGTGTGGTTCTCGATCATGCTATATTGTGACTTCAAATGCAAACGAGCATACAAATAATTCTACATAAAGATCGCAAGTAGGTGTGTATAATAGTTGACAAGCATGTTTGACATTAAGATCTAGGTGGTCTCATAATTTGTTTAAGAAAAAAGTCCAATTGCAGAAATTTAAACAAAGAAATGAATAAACGGAAATTTTGAAAAGAAGAGAATAGTGCAGTAAAAAGGAGGAATTTGGTGATTGAAATGAGATATAGAATTTTATTGATAAAATAATAATAAAGTTACATAAGGGAAAGTGGTCCTAGATTTGTGAAACACATGGATCATCCACACAACACCGGTAGGTAATCGTACGTATGGTGTTATTGTGTGATCATCATCTCCATGTATACCCTTCCCACCCCGTTAAGGTGTTAAGCGCGGAATGGTATCGTTACCTACTGCATGCTATTACATGTCCCACCCATCAGTCCCAGAGGCAGTTGGGACTACTAATCCTAAAGGGGAGGGAGCTTGGCTTTTCAGAGTTTAAAAGGATAAAAATCTAGGGCGACAGTCAAAACACATAATGTAGTTAAAGGGGAACTAGTAGCAACTAAGGGCTCAAACAGGCCTCCTCATTCTAAGAAATAAATTGTTTAGCATGTCTTACACATACTGATTTGGTCTGAATTAAATTAAGGTATAGGATAGGTTGATTTACCACATATTTTCCAGATAGGGAGTCCAAATTAGTCCTGCTTAGATGTAGTTGTCGAAAATTGACATAGTTGATTAATTACTTAACTATTTGCCTATGTGTTAAACGGGACCTATAGGCATGATATCTATTAATATGCAGAGTTTCAGCAACGATTTATGGGCATGGTATTTATACGAAGTGCAAAAAACCTATGAGCATGGTATCTATGTAAGATGCAGAGGTTTGAAAGTACTAAGTCCTACAAACATGGTAGCTACATGAGATGCTAAATTTTGAAAGTAATAATTCCTAAAACATGGTATCTACATGAGATGCTGAAGTTTGAAAGTAATAATTCCTAAAACATAGTATCTACATGAGGTGCTGAATTTTGAAAGTAAATATCCCTAAAACATGGTATCTACATGAGGTGCTGAATTTTGAAAGTAAATATCCCTAAAACATGGTATCTACCCCTTTGCGTGCATTCGATCCCATCCCTTTCACTATACACCTCAGCAGTTATTACAAAATTTATCACAGACCAAATGTATGAGAGGAAAGAATAAAATTACATAAGTGATTACATCTACATCTAATCAGCCTAAGCCAGACTCAAAGTCTAATAATAAACCAACTTTCAGGATCGGATTTTCCAAAGCCTTTCTCTTATTTGGGATGTGTAAAAGTTCCAAGGAACTTAAAGAGTTCCAGGCAATGCTTACACCCCAAATATCACTACAGAATCAGATTATAGTGCAGTGTGGAAAGGCCATCCCTCAAATGTCCAAGTTCAGAGGGAACTCAAGGTCCCAAAGCAAGGCTCATAGGAGGGGGACAGGACTTAGAGACTAGGAGTAAGTGTAAGTGCAATAAAAGGGAATTAAGGGGAGGCCAGGGCAGGCTGGTGGTCATGCCCACCAATTAGGATGCTGGCACACCCCTGACCAGCCTGTCAGCCTTAGAATTGGGGATTTAAGACCTTGTTGAAGGTCATGTTCAGCCCTGGACAACAATTGGGATGCCGCCGGGCCATACCTTAACTCAACACACATAGGGGAATGAGGTATGGGAGCAATTGTTTATACTAGCAGCAAGAAACAAAGAAAGAGCAGGCAAAAGCATGTAGGTACTTCAAAATTAACTTTGCAGAGAGTTGAAAGCATACATGGATACAAAGACTATAAATAAACACATTAGAATGATACTAATTTTAGGACATGCCAGTTCAAAGAAGCAAGTAGGGAGACACAATAGCCTTATGATAGCCAAAGTGCAGTCAAGAAGCAAAAGTATAAGTTTGGAAGAGAGTTGTGATTTCTGTGTGTTTAATCGTGTGTGGAGGATTATTCAATCGTGTATTTATAGTGTAGAAAGGAAACAGAAATAGGTAAGAAAATAGTTTGAGAATCAATCACACAAGGTTTCCCTTTAATTAAGGGATTCTGATTTCAAACGGGCGAAGTAAATAAGAAAAGAGGTCAACCAAATATTTTTCAAAGTAGTGCAAGAAGGGGTAAATACATAATAGTTATTTAAGGGAAGGGTTTTGACAGTACACGGTTATGCAAATTAAGGAAAGGAAACTAATTGACAGCCAAGCAATCATGAGTCGAAAATCTTGTATGAATGAACCAAGTCAGAAAAAGGTAAAGAGAGGCTTTACTTAAGAAGAATCAACAACAATCAATTAATCCCAAAAAAAAAAAAGATTCTGATTCGAACATAAGTTGGAAAACCTTTTTAAAGAAAGATTTTAACACACATATAAAAGGGACTGTCATTCTAATCAGAAGAGTCTAGTATAGAAGAATTCAGAGTCATACACAAAAGGGTTCGAATTCAATACATAGATCAAAGCGAGTTTGAGAGAGTCCAGGGCTCAAATAGAACCCTAGTCCAAACACACAAGACCAAACTCGCCCAAAAACCCCAAATCCTAGGGTTTTCGATTTGAATCAGATGCAAAGAAGACAAAATGAGTAAACATGAAAATACAGTAGAAAGTTCAAAGTAAACAGAGTAAGAAAATTAATTCGAGACATAATGAGAGCAAAAGAAACAGTAGAAGAAAACATGTTTATGCAGGTATTATAGAGGAAACTTAAAAAGGTAAAAATAATAAGAACACTTAATGAACGCGGTAGGAAAATACAGTAGGCGAAGCATAACAAGTCATAGTGGAAGGCAAATAGCAGAACATCGTGAAGAGCATACAAACACATAGCGTAGAAATACAGTAGAAGAACATGCATGGTAAAAGGAAAACATAAGAACACAGTGGTGACAAACATACACAAAGAAAGGGAAAAGAAAAGTCAAAAAAACACTTAAGCATTTTCAGAAACCCTAAATCGGAAAGAAGTGACTTTGAAAGTAAAAATTTTAAAGAAAAGTTGGGGAAATCTTTTGAGAACTCAAAAATAGAGCATGAATACACACAGATCTGAAGAGAATCGGAGAAAAACCTCGAACAACTAGGGTTTAAGGTGAACCCTAGAATGAGAAAGGCTTGGAAAAGATCCGATCTAAGTCACATAAGGCTGAAAACAGGCTCAGGAGGCTAAGATATGCCGGAGCCAGGTCGGAAACCTCAACTCGGCGGAGGTCTGAGTGGAGACCTTTGAAGTTTAGCCTCAAACCTTCGAGTACCAGGTGCACATGAGCGATAGGAGGTGAGTATGAGTGTTCCATGGCTTGAGAAGCCATGAAAACCGATAAGAATCGAAGGGATTAGGGTCAGTTTGGGTGGCGGCGATTAGGGTTTGCAGAGAGAATGGGAGAGGAAGGGGATTCAAGGGTGGTGGGTTAGGAGAAATGAATTAGGGTTTGGCCGGGGGGGGGGGG
>MU680779.1:8157-19892 GCA_026770625.1 Nicotiana glauca | reverse complement strand
TAAATTAAAAAGGGAAATGTGGGGTATGAGCCGTTGATCTTTTAGATCAACAGCTATGATTAAAAGAAAGGCTTGGTCGGGTAATTTAAACGGGTTAGGGGTTGGGTTGGACTGGTCCAGTATTGGGCCTGGAATGGGGTCAATTAAGGGGATTAATGTGGCTATATTTGAAATGCAGATGGGCTATATATTAAATAACTAAGTTTCCCTTTTTAATTTAATTAAAATGGTTAAAAATAATTTTAAAAATAAATTGAAAGCACTGAACTAATTAATAATATATAAAAATTAATCTAAAAATACTGAAAATAATTTTATAATTATAAAATGCTATTAATCGTAATATAGGCTATAATTGCAATTTTATGCAATTTAGCTTTAAAATTATCAAATAAATTTATAAAAATATGCTAAAATTGCCTTAATTATATTGTGGTATAAATATGAGGATAGAAATAAATTACTCACCAAATGATAGTTTTGGAAATAATTATTGGATTTTTGTACTGCTAAAATAAATAATAAAAATATTTTTAAAAAACTTTAAAAATTAGGAAAAAATATCAAAATTCTTGGGCATACTTATATATGCATGTACATGCAATTTTAAGAATATTTTGAGTATAAAAATAGGTAGAAAAATAATGGGTATCAACACTCGTATGATTTTTGTAGCAAAAGTTCTTGTTGCTAAGATATAAATTCTTATAGGAACTTGATGAAGCCTCCTTTATTACTTTGTAGAGTACAAAATGAATTTTTGAGAGGTTCTAAGTCTTTATGTGTGGGCCCCACACTTTTGATCACTAAGCCACCATAATCCCTTTAATTGTGACAACTTTCCACACGATTCAAGATCAATAATTGACCAAGCATTGCTGCCACGTTGGGGGAAAATTTCCCACCCGATAATTATCCCCAATTGATTAATTATATTGTTAATCTTCCACATAAAAAAATCATAATTAACCAAATACTCATATAATTAAGAATTACCTCAAATTATTTAAAATACTATTCACTTATAAGACACCTTATACACGTTACTATCATGGTCATATAGTACTTGTATAGTACTAGTCCATAAATATCAGTATTATAGCTCGGACAATATTTTATCCCAAATTGTCAAACTTCGACGAAACCTTCGATTCACTTACCCTTTGTCCTTTTACGATTTACTTATCACTTGTTTGAAATTATTACACCCCATATTTTCGTACATGAAAATACGTCATAAATAAATTAATGAGAGTCCGGAAGTGAGATGTCACGTCCCACAGAACTACATTACGACGATGTTGCACCCTATAGTGTTGTACGTTGAATTTGTCGTAAGGTAATTGACATCAGTCCAAGAAAAAGATTATTTGAAGATTATAATTATTATGCTATTTCTGACAAGTAATAAGTAAATTCATTAAGGTAAGAGAGGAAGCAAGTAAAAAATATGAATTTTCGTCCAAGTTTGGCATGTTGGGATAAAATACGGCTTGAGCTAAAATACTCGGCATTTATGGACTAGTACCACATGACCATAATAGTAAGGTGTATAAGTGATCGAATCCAACCCTATACTACTAGAGAGTAGCAAGAGAGGTCGAAGCAGCTTTTACCCGATAAGGTCGGGATCGATTTCCACAGGGAGGTAGAAGTTGGAATTGAGTTTCTATCTAGTTAGAGTTGTATAATTGATCTTAGTTGCACTTCTAAATATTTTTGGGTTTTTGATTAACTTCTAAATTTATACTACCAATATACTAAATTGAGCTACGTTATGCTAAGAGGAAACTATTGAAGATGTTCTAGTGAGATAAAAGGCACTAGGGTGGTGACCTTCACCTAGGTGGATAATTAAAGGGTTCTTATGTCTAAGGCTAGTTTGTCATACTTGGGGATTACGATATAATCATCGCATGATTCTACCCACTCTATGCCTCTTGGTAGTTTGAGTGATTTTGCCCTAGTTGACTTTCTCAACATCAATTGGGTATGAACATTTGTGCATGAAATTAAGTTCAAGTCGGGTATTATAATCTCTCGGTTTAACTCTTCAATTGGGTCTATCAATTCTCTTGAGTACGCCCCAATTCCTTGTTGGACTAGTTTTAGAGACTTAGGCTCACTTTCTCAAGAAGAGCCAAAATCAACAAAGCATAAACTAGTGTTTGCAATCACTAATTCAACAATAAAATCATAAATTAGCCCAAATATCAAATACCCATAGACAATCAAACCTTAAAACATAAGATCATCAATTACCCACACTAGGGTTGAGCCACAATCCTAGCTGATGGGTCTAACTACTCATGATTAAAGAGAAAAATAAAGAAATAGATGAAGATAAACTCATAATAATTAATTACTAAATAGAACTTGAAGATTCAATGGTGAAATTAAGCTAAAATTACTCAAAATAGCAAAATAAACAAAGTCACGAGCGCAGCTCTACGTACAAAAACTATCTGATGACATAAAAATGGGAAAATAATCTATTTATACTAGGCTGAAAATTTTGGACAAAAATACCCCCGCGGGGCTAGTGCGGACTGCACAAAAATAAGTGCGGCCGCACTAAGGCTCTGAACTTGAATAGTCAGCTCTCTGAACTTGAGCAATGCGGACTGCACAGAATCGAGTGCGATCGCGGTGCCTTCCATTGCAGTCCGCACAAAAAGGACCGTGGACCGCATTGAGCTTCAGCCTCAAAAATACCACTCTCTGAACCTTGGCTCCGCGGACCGTACTAAATCGAGTTCAGCCGCAATGATCCCAATGCGGACAGCACAAAACCCCTTGCAGCCGTATTGCCTTTTGGCCTGAATAACAACCTCTCTGAACTTCACTTGTGCGGACTGCACATAATGGTGTGCGGCCGCATTGTCCCTGGTTGACTAAGCTTTGTCTTGTCTTGGTACTTGTGCAAATTTTACTCCTTTTTGAGCTGGTTTTTGGTACTAGTTTACCTTGTTGATCAAACCTGCAATCAAGCACGATTAGTGAGCCTTTGGGACTATTTTGTACATATTTCTAATCAAAACTTGAGCATGAAGGAGTGTAAGAATACATCCTATTCCCTAATTATCAATAAGATATGTGAAAAGTGAATAATATTTTAAGTGAAAATAATTTTTAATTTTGCGAGTAATTAATTAATTACTGAGTAATGGGACATTACCTAATTAATTAGGGATATATTTGGATAAGATCAACCTCCCCGGTGGCAGCACCCCCAAATCCCCATGTATGTTTTAAGTTAAATAGAAATGTGGCAACAATTGAGAATTGGACAAAGTCTTTAACATGAATCATATACCAATCTAGGAAAAAGAGACTATTATGTCTTAAAGACATAGATAACCATCTCCATTTTGGATAAAATGAGATTTCAAGACTTCAAATAGAACTTCAGTAATATAACGTTACAAAGGTAACGTGAATCCTTCGTCAAAAATTCATACGAAATTATTTATCATTATAGCAGCGGGAATTTGCGATTCTAAGAGAGTGCGGTGCAATCTTTCTCAAGAGTATCATACGGATTCTCCTCTACTTTGATCCACCGTTATATTTTTGTTACAATTGACGTATGTTAAAGGGATGGTCAAGAGAATCGGCTTAGGTATGTTAAAGTTATCCCTTCTTTCTTTTGGGCATGATCCATACGATACAAATAAAATGAGCAAAATATGCAATTTTCATAAATGACTCTATTCAGAGAAATACTAAGGATGGCTATATTTTTGATTCCCCATGTATCATATTATTCTATCATTTGTTTATGGGTATCAGAAAAATACGAAAGTTGAAAAGAGTTTACTTTATGATATTACTCAAAGGCAAAATGGTCTTATGACATTCCGATAGATTTTATTAACATACTTTTCATGCATTGCATTCATGTACATTGACCCATGACCAGATGACATTATATACATGTATATATGTATGTATATATATGTATATGAGATATTTGAAAGGTTATGGCGTAATATACGTACCACCTGATCAGCTGGTATACGTTGATGATTTTGCCCACAGTGACCAAGATGATACGATGGGATGCCCTCAGAGGCTGATGATGTCATGAAACATGTACTTATGAACGACCTGAAATTCATATGCATATGCATGATACTATAATTATTTCATAATTTACAAAGTTATTCAGACTTACAGGTGGAGTCATTTACTATATATTTCCTCCATGTCTGTTATGTGCTTATTTATATGCCTTACATACATTCTTAGTACATTATTCGTACAGACGTTCCTTTTGCCTGGGGATGCTACATTTCATGCCCGCAGGTCCCAATAGACTGTTCGAGAGCTCTCCAAGTAGGCTATCAGCTCAACGAAAGATGTTGGTGCACTCCATTTGCTTAAGAGTTGCTTGTTTGGTTAGTATGAGTTAGATGTGTATTGTTTGGTATGGTGGGACTCTATCCTGACCTTTATGAAAATTGTGTATTCTTAGAGGCTTGTAGACAGATGTCATGTACATAGATTGTATGGCCTTGTCGGCCTATGTTCAGTGTTCAAGTGGTCATTTTGGTCTTAGATGCCCATATGTCTTAAGTATAAGTTGGCATTACATTTTGTATTTTACCTATTTAACGGCTGCCTCTCCGGCTCAGTTATTTATGATAGTATGGCATGGAAAGATACATTATGTTGGTACTCGGTTGAATAAGGTACCGGGTGCCCGTCGCGGTCCATCGATTTGGGTCGTGACAGAAATAGCATAATACTTGTAATCTCAAAATAATTTCCTTTCCGAACTTATGTTGATTAACTTATGACAAAACTTTAACAGACGAAAATGCGATGTAACATCTCCTTTTTGAGCTTTCATCAATTTATTTGTGACGTACTTTCACATACGAACACATGGGGTGTAACATAACCAATTTTGCAGTAGGTAAGGTATATATTTGATCGATTAACAATGAATGTGGATAACACTAACAATATTCAATGACCCAAAAGGTGGTAGATAACATTAAATAATACTCCATAAATAGCAATGAATGATATTTAAGTAAATAAAAATATGTGAATCACCAAAAAAGGGGTGAGATTTGTGGATATTCTTTCTGACATGGATGAATAATTGATGAGGAAAGTATACTTGACATGGCTATTCCACAACAGACAAGTTGGATGGTGAGGAAGATTCTGGATGCTAGGAAAAATATGCAGCACGTACTAGCTCTAAAGCAGAAGAAGAGCTTCATTAAGTAAATATACTTAGGGCTCCTGGGTAATCATAACAAAGTGGAACCGAGAAGTTTGCTATCCCATAATGAGGCTAAACCAAAAGCAATGTTTATAATGTGGCTCTAATGTCATGAAAGACCGTTTACTGTGGATCGATTAGCCAAATATGGAATCCAAGTGAATTCACGGTGCATTCTATGTATGGCTGCAGGTGAATCACATCTCCATCTTTTTGGTGAGTGTAACTTCTCTAATGCAGTATGGATAGAATTGTTGAGATGGTTACAACTAGTGGATGCTCCAATTAATTCTTGGTAACAAGTGTTTACATGGCTGCTTTTCCAATCCAAAGGTAAGTCATGTAAAGCAAAGATACTCAAGATGATGTATGCAAAATACACCTACGTGATTAAGAAAGAGAAGAACAGTAGAGTTGTCACACCTCCTTTTTACGCTTACTACACCCCGTGAAGGGCATAATAAAGGAGTTTTTCCACTTAAAGGACAATCGAACGAGATTCATTATTTATTAAGATTAAGAGTCTCCACTTGGGAGATTAATGGCGTCCCAAGTCACCGGTTGAATCCCGAATCGAGGAAAAATATAACTCTGTTAACAGTCGGCGAATCAAAAATCCGAGTAAGGAATTCAGTTAACCCGGGAGAAGATGTTAGGTATTCCCGGATTTCGTGGTTCTAGCACGGTCGCTCAATTGTTGTATTTGATTTTATCTGATTTCAATACATGTTCTATCCTATGTACTTTTTATTAGTAATCCGCTTTTATATATTTATTTCTTATAAGAATTGCAACGTCGTGAAAATGTATCTCGAACCACGCCACACCAGTGCGCCCGTGGCTTTTGACACATTTCGACTTCGTTGAGATTTGGATTTGGGTCACATAAATGTGCACCCGTATTTAGGAAGGTAATATTATTAACATGCGCGCCTAAAGCAACTACGCGTTTATTATTCGGGGAAGTCCGTGAAATTTGCTAAACGGCCCTCCCAAATTCTAATTGTTTCAATAACTAATTGTTGAGGGCCCCACAATTTGTAGTTTATTCGGCGAGGCTCGTCTCATTATTTTATTAAAAGGCCAACCTAAAAGTGACTATAATTTTTTATTTTTGGTTTTTGTCCTAGTAATAAAAGGAAAAATCCTAGTTAAAACCCACAGATCCCAGCTCCCAAAAGCCACAAACGCTGGGCCTAGAGTTAGCCCAAATCGGACAAATGGGCCCAGCCAAGGGGATCATAGGATCGAATCCCGGGGTTACAAGTCAACAATTGCTTAAACACTCACATACTTAAATCATTCCAACTCTTCTGATTGTTTACCAAACAGCAGTATAGTTCAACAACGGATACTGATTCAATTAGGGATGACTAAGTGATCAGGGCATTATTTATATGTGTTAATCAAATCAAGATACCAATTAACTAGAATGAATACTCGTTCCCTGACTTTTATTTGAACTCCAATGTTAAATTGATGGCAACGATTCAAGTGCTACACTAAGTCATTGAAATGGAAAATAGGGATTCAACTTATGCTACACTAGGTTATTATTACAAAATTTGAATTCAAACTCCAATTTTAAACACCTGATTTTGCTTAAGCGTGTACCTTATTCAATATCTACTGGACATATGAAGCGTCAATAAAACTGCATGAAGGTGCTAATTACTTACATACCCAGTTATTCAAACTTCTACTTAATCTAATTTACGTAATTCGAAATCAACTGGAAACTTCATGAAAAGTTAAATTCCAATTCAAACATACTATGAATACTTAAGCAATTATAATTTATCAAGTAACAGTCCAAATCAATGCTTAATGTCTTAGTGTAACTCCAGATGAATCACATAGTTCAAACAGTCTACAAGTTAAAACAAACAGTCCATAATAGTCCATTACAAACCTAAATCGTTCAAGTCAATACCAAACAGAAATTAAATGATTCGATAATCAACTTAATACTTCATCATTTAGCCTCCAAATCAGAAAGTTTACATGGATCCTTCATAGTTCAAACGAGGACAAGGAAAATACCTGGAAATTGAAATGTAAATAGCAAAGGAAATGTCAGCAACAGCCAGGAACAAATAGCAATATAACACAGCAGTAGATGTCAATGTTGAGCTTCAACAGAACAATAAAATCACAGCCAAATCCCAGGATCAACTCGTTCAAATTGTTACCAGAAATAACCAGAATCAAACTTAATTTAACCTCCAAACAGACTCGAAATAGAACCAATCAACATTGCTGAACTTCCACCAGTAGAAATCAGATCAGTGAACTCGAAGCCTAAGAAGGAATTCTAATGTAACAGTGATTTTTTTAGTTTTTCAGAGATTTTTCTATTATTTTTGGGGAGTTTTGAAGATTTAAATTTCAAATTTTGAAATCTGAAATTGAAATTGAAATTGAAAGAGGAGTTTTTTTTGGGGGGTGGGGGGCGGATTTCAGGCTCTAAAACTTGTTTTCTAAGGCATTGGGGTGCCTTTTTATATGCACAAATTGGGGAAGAATATTCTAGAAGTTCCTCATCCTTTTTCTCTTTTCTAATTTTCAGATTTCTCTTATTTAACCCTTTATTTTTAACTTGTTATTCAAGTTACTGCACTTCAAATGCAGAAACTTACACTAAGACCCTAATTGGAATGTTCTAGAAGGTTCTACCTTCATCTACCCTATTCCTATGCCATTGTCAATGTCTATTGTACCCTCACTTACCTTCCTCAATTACCAATTTTAATGATTCTGTCATTTTTCTATGCCCAACTTACCCCTAAGGTTCCCTGAAATTTCTAACAGCCTCACCCTTGACCCCTTAAACAGCTACAACCAACCTTTTACAACTAAGCCAATTGTTAATATCAAACCCCTAATTAATCAGTTGCCCATGATCAGCGAAAAAAATGCTAAATCAATTTTAAAGTGATCAAAATAGACTAATCAAACCTAAACTAACTAAGTCTAATTAACTAATACAACTAAATATGATCTAGAATAATTAAATCTATTGAATTTATGAACCAAAAACAATTAAGCCAGCAGAATCGTATGAACATAGGTTTATAATGTTCAACACTTTTTAAACCAAAAATCGTAAAGTCAAAATTATGGACATAGATGTATCTTAAGCAACTCACAGACTCGAGTTATAATACCAAAGAAGAGACTTGCTTACTAAAAAAAAATGGAAAAGAATTTAAGAACGAGCAAGGAATAGAAAGGACACACAATATGTTTTGGAGGTGTTTTGATCGATTGAAGTCCTGGCCGCCGAAAGCAATAGACTCCAGTGAAGCTTGATTATTTGTGATCTTGAAATCCTCATGAGGACGGTGAACAGGTCACGAGACCTTAATTTGGGATAAGTTGAGCAATTAGGGTTCTTGGCCGATTTTTGGATTTGAGATTCGAGGGGCTCGACCGTGATTTGAGGTTAGTTGTTTGCGGATTAGTGATGAGGAGATGGAGGAGGTTTGGTGGGGTAAATTTGGAGGTGTTTGGATGGTGTCGCCGCCGTGGACGGTGGGGCCGGCGGGGCCGGCGGCAACTCTTTCGATTATTCGATGCTCTCCAGCAGGATTTGAGCGATGACAATGGCAGATTCACAACGGGGATGTTAAGGCGGTGTGGGGAAGTGATTTTGGGAGCCACCGGAGATGGTGGCGATTTCTCCGGCGGTGGTAGTGGCGGCGTTACAGGTGAAATGTACGAGGTTGATGAAATGGTCTCTAGGGTTATGATATTTTTCGGACATTAATATTAAAACCTCACTTTGATTAAGGACCGTAGGATCAAGGAATGGATGGCCAAGATTAGTTGACGCTAAGCACGTCGTCGTTTTGGGGGGTTATTTACCGGACTGGGTCAGGGTTGGTTTGGGCTAGGGCGATTTTCCTTGGGCTGGTCAATTTTGAGCCCAACTGGTCTTCTTATTTAAAACAACTCTTCTTTACTTATTTTTCTTTTATCTTTTTTTTTTGTATTTTGTTTTTTACTTTGTAATTTTGTATTTTTTTTTTCTGATTTTATAAAATTACAACAATTAAAATAAAGTCCTAATATATTTCAAAATTAAACCAATTAATTCCTAAAATTATTTAAAACCTATTTTACGACAGATTCACGATCCAAACAATTAAAATGTAAAAGTGAACTATTTTTTGTGATTTTTCATGCTTTGTTCTAAAACAAATTTAACCCTTAATTAATCCTAAAATATGAAATTAAATCCTAAATGCAAATGCATATTTTTTTGTGTGTTTTTTTAATATGAATTATTATGCAACTAATTAACACAAAAAAATGCAACAATTATCAAAAAGTGACACAAAATACACGGCAAATTGTAAAAATAAAGAAAAATTATTTTGTTTGAATTTTGGGAATAATTTGCTTAGGGCAAAAATCATGTGCTCACAGCTGCCCCTCTTTGCTCGGAAACACGAAGAGTTTTCGTGCAAAGACAAGTGAGCGGAAATGAGGAATTTTTGCCCATTCGCATATTCCGTGTGAAGAATTTTTGAAAAGTTTGACCGCACCCTGCTTCAAAGATTGCCTACATATTTTGGACTAAACAGGAATCAGGTCAGTGTAGTTCAGGAGTGTCTGGTAGCTGGGACTACGAGGAGCTGTGATTTCACTGCTGTTGCTGCTGTTACTGCTTGCTGACCTCCTTATTACATCATGTCAAGATAAAAAGAAACTAGCCTAAGCTATGCTCTATAAATTACAAGAAATCCTATCTATGCCTTTAACTTGCTCTTGTGTTGTCTTGAACTTGTATCTTGTGTTCTTTCAACGAAATTCTTACTGTTGCCTTGGCGATGTTTTGCCATTCCTCCTGATGTTGCTTGATTACTATAATTTGAAATATGTGTCCATTCTTCAGGTGGACTCCTACTTGTGATTGCTTGAAAAGGTATTCCCTTGTTCTCCAGGTGGGCTCCTGGTTGAAAAGTATTTCCTTATTCTCCAGGTGGGCTCCTGTTTGCAATGCTTGAAAAGTATTCCCTTGTTTTCCAGGTGGGCTCCTGTTTGCAAAAAAATAGACAAACAAAGAAAATTTTCTGCCCCAATATGGTGACTGGGCATATCGTGTTATCAGATATTGAAATTAAAAGCTAAAATTCGGATTGTACTTCCCTTGTTTTCCAGGTGGGTGCCTGTTTGCTGCATTTGAAGAGATATTCCCTTTGTTGTTCAGGTGGGCTCCTGCTTGCTAAATTTGAAAAGATATTCCCTTGTTTTTCAGGTGGGCTCCTGCTTGCTGGCTTTGAAAAATATTTCCTTTGTTCTTCGGGTGGGCTCCTGCTTGCTGAATTTTAAAAGATATTCCCTTGTTCTTCAGGTGGGCTCCTATTTGCTGAATTTGAAAAGATATTCCCTTGTTCTTCAGGTGGGCTCCTGCTTGCTGACTTTGAAAAATATTCCCTTGTTCTTCAGGTAGGCTCCTGCTTGCTGAATTTGAAAAGATATTCCCTTGTTCTTCAGGTGGGCTCCTGCTTGCTGACTTTGAAAAATATTCCCTTGTTCTTCAGGTGGGCTCCTGTTTGCTGAATTTGAAAAGATATTCCCTTGTTCTTCAGGTGGGCTCCTGCTTACAAAGAAAAATTCTTTCTACCCCTGTTTTAATCAAAGAAAGATTCGTTAATATAAAAATGGTGGTTAGCTGCTGGCATTCTTGTTGGACATGTTCCCGTTTACGACTTTGCTCTGACTTGCTTCTTTGGACTTGTTTTGACTTTCAACCCTCTGATCCTGATGAACCAAATGTTTTACCTCGTGCTAATGTTTTGGTGTTTCTGTTCCCTTTTTGTGAAACTTTGCTTTTCCCTTCAATTATCTGATTACCCTTATGATGGGATTTGCATTGGTCCTTCATGTTTTTTTTCTTTTGATATGTTACGATCTCGTTGTGCCATACAACTGGGAATCTGGTAGTTAGTTTTAACTTAAACGTCTTATAGACAGACTTCAAGAAAAATGAAATGCAATGACCTAGAAGATTTTGAGGATAGAAAGACTCCGAAAGGAGAAAGATGATAGGACTTATCTGAGTGGAAAGGCTGATTCCATTGATCGTGTCATGCATTTTGGATTAACCAACCTAGTCTGTCCAAACAATCAACTGTCAATTACCACATTTGCTGCTCCATACTTTCACAACCCGGCTTTCACCAAAACCCAAACCTTGCTTGTTTTGCCATGTTTCAAACACCTTTCAACCACATATTTTCTTCATTTGCCCATCTGAAAAACTCACTTTTGCCTTACGGTGCCCGTGAGGGTTTTCACCAATAAGACTCTCATTTTTTAAGTCTCTCAAACTCACTTTGCCTTACGGTGCCCGTGAGGGTTTTCACCAATAAGACTCTCTCATTTTTAATCTCTTTCTTCTGACACCAGAGTGTTGTCCACAACATGAATCATCTTACCTGCTTGTATTGACATTTCTTAAAATTGATCATAAGGTATTTCTTTGGAC
>MU680778.1:0-19952 GCA_026770625.1 Nicotiana glauca | reverse complement strand
TAGAGACTGGAGGTAGGTTAGAAAAGAGATGGGTGATGTTAAAGTGTTTGGGGAAGACTCTACTCCTCATTCGAGGTCGAATGATCCTAAGGGGGGGAGAATGTAAGGCCCCGGAAAATTTCGCGAAGTAATTTAGGATTTCATAGTGTCACACAGGCTTATTATAATATTCTTATATACTATTAACATGGTGGACATCAATTAGACTTGATAAATATGAGTATAAGTCTTATGGTAAGTGATGTGAGGTCCAAATGGAAGCCTAAGTGTATGCCAAATGGGAAAATTTTCGTAATAGGCCAATATTCCAAATGGATTCGCACAAGGCTCCACTTTAAATGAGCATATATAATTATGTATAAGGTTTTATGTGGTTAATAGTATATCAAATGAAAGCTCTTTGAGTCTAGTTTACAACTCTTCAAACCGTTCGTCATTTGGACATTCCTACACAAAGTTATGATCAAATTACCAAAGGCTGGAAAATGCGATCCTGTGTCATGTCAGATCTGCAGTCCGCATTTTCATTCCGCGGTCCGCATTTTCATTCTGCAGTACGCATTTTGACCGCAGATTGAACCAGTGTAGCTCATTTTTGGGCACCTATTTTGTGGTGCATTCTGCGGCCCGCATGTTCATTCTGCGGTGCATTCTGCTATAGCATAATTGACATCGGAGGGTTAATTTTCTAATTTTTATAACCCGACCCCATTTCAATATATATGCTTTGGGGTTCATTTTGGGGTCATTTCTTACTGATTTTAGAGAGAGGTTAGAGCATTTTAGAGAGAGAAGGAGGAACCCAACATTTAAATCATCCAAATCTTGCATCAATCTTCAAGAATCAAGAACCCAATGGCAAGTTCTTCATCTAAGAGGTAGGATTCTATGCCCTAGGTTTTAAATTCGAGTTTAGAGTATAAGATGGGTTATTGAGGTATGATTCTTGGGTGTTTTGGTATTGTGTATACATGCATGTACAATATACGTTGTGAGAAGATTGTTTAACATAAATAAGTAAAGATTGGGTTAGGGAATGAAGGAAATCTTGAAAAGGGAATTTGAAATCAAGATGCTCATCTAGTGTTTGATAGAATGCTCAAATGAGCTGAAACCATGAATATCTTTCTAATTTTTGCTCAATTTTGCTATGTCTCAAAATAGATTGAAGTTGCTAGAATTTTCGGAACGTTGTAGTAACTTAAGGAAAAGCTCTTCGAGGTATGTATGGCTAACTTTGATCTTTGTGAAATCGCCTTGTTTGGTGTATGAATATTTGGTATGTGATAGCTACGTGGATTGTTTGTGAAATTCTTTTGATTGGTTTGATTAAGTGTTATGTGGTAAGAGTTGAGAAACGAATGATAGAAGGAAATCGTAAATGATGCAATTGGAACAACTGTGGTAATAACATATTTGGCTTCTTGTGGGTAATTATTGCAATGACTTGAATTGCTTATGAATTGTTGAATATAACGGAATTGGTACTGTTGGCTATGGAAACACTTGTAACATTGTTGTGGCTGTGTCTTGAGAAGTATTGTTGTTGCTCTTCTTGTTTGTGAATTGATTGTTGTGGTTGTGTTGTTTGTGAATTGAAACTATACGGCGAGGTCGGGTTGCGCGCCGCAACACAGAGTTATAAGGTGTGGGTTGTGGTGATAAGGGTGGCCGAGGTAATAAGGGTGGAAAAGTGATCGAAATCACTATTGAAATAAACACTTGAACAAATTTGTGAAATCATTGATGTGGAATTGTGAAAGGAGACAACAGGAGAGTTTGTAACCTGTGGGGCACTGATTGTCCCTTTGTTTGGCTTGATTGTACCTTCTATGTGTGTTTGGTTGTTGCTTCTATTGCTGTTTTCTACTTGTGTATGGTTTGAGGTTACTTGAAACAAAGTTAGATGTTGAAAACTTGTTTGGCTTGATTGTTCCTTTGCTTGTGCATTTGATTGTTGTTTCTATTACTGTTATCTACTTGTGTATGGCTTGAGTTTACTTGGGACAAAGTTTTTTTCATACATACCAGTACAATTCAAATGTACTGACGTCCCTTTTGCCGGGGGCGCTACATTCGTGTTATGATTGTAGGTGGACCCATAGCAGGTACTCCAGTCCACCGACCGTAGCTCCTCATCACTCCCCATCAGCTGATTCAGCGAGTCCCTTTCCATTCGGGGCCCTATGTGGCTCACGCCACTTTCTATTTTGGGATCTTGTTTTGATGTTGTATAAAGGTATAGCCGGAGCCTTGTTGCCGGCATTTCCATATTATTCTTTAATTGTATTTAGAGGCTCCGTAGACAGGTTGTGGGTAGTGTCGGGCATGGTAATTTAAAAGATAAATATTGATGTGTGGCAATGATGTATAAAAATTGGAATACCTTTATTATGGTGAATGAAGTTGCTAATGGAAATTGTTATTGTTATGTTTATAAAATTTGGTTAATGGAGTCCATATCCTATAAATGGCTATTTCACTTGGTTATTAGGTAATGAGAATGAGGGGTAACACGTGGGATAGAAAAGGCACCCAGGTCCGCTTGACTGGGGATACCCGGTCAGGCGCCGGTCATGTTCCTCGAATTTAGGGCGTGACAAATACTACAAATCAATGCATAGTGAATCAACTCGTTGGGGGTTTTTTATGAAGTTGATGTATGATGAAGCTTGTGCCGTTCTTGATGAGATGGCGGATACGTCCTCTGCACGACAAAGTAGAGCCAATGTTTCTCAAGGTTACCCTATGGTTATTTATTTGCATAAGGAATTACATGACCATGGGCAATCTATAGCGGAGTTGACAACTACTATGAACCAATTGTCTAAGGCACAGTTACAACAAGACCAAAATCCTCGCCAAGTGAATGCCAGAAAAAAAAAAAGAAATGTTGAACAAAAACGATCTTTCTAAAGTTAAGGCAGCAGATCGGTCGGCTGAGGGACGGGGACGGGAGTAGTAGTAGGAGAAGTGATAAGCTCTTCGAGGGTGTTAATATGCTTGTCAACAAGAGAAGTCAAAGAAGACAACAAAACCAAGGAAATTCTGAGCAATTTGATGATGATTGTGATGGGTTTCAAAATGATGGCTATGATAAGCAAAATTAAGAGGTTCAATATGTGAATAGCTATCAAGGCCAACCAGGCAATTCTTCCGACCAACAACAGTGGCGACCCAGGGCAATTGGGGAAATCAACAACAAAACAGTGGTAATTGGAGGAACAACAATCAAAACAACAACTGGGGCAATTAGAACAACAATCAAGGCAACCAAGGGAATTGGAATGGTAATAATAACAATTGGGGCAACAATAACAATCAAGGTGGATGGAACAATGGGAAGCAAGGAAACCTGGGGCAAGGCTTTCAAAGGCCCCCAATGTACCAACAACCGAACAATCCACCCCTTTTCCCTTCTCAACGTCCTAGTTCTTCGGGTAATGATATGGGTAGAATTGAAATGATGTTCGAACAAATGATGAAGAAGAATGCGGATTCGGATGCACAGTTGGCTTCCCACAATACCTCTATCCGATACTTGGAGGTGCAATTATGCCAAATCTCTCAGTCATTGAATACTCACCCGAAGGGTGCTCTACCAAGTGATACGGTAGTGAACCTAAAGGGCAGGAACAATCATGTCATGGCGGTTACAACAAGAAGTGGGAAAGGCGGTGATGTGAATGCCTCGAAACAAAAGCAAGTGGTTGATGATGATGCTGAGTTGCAAGAAGATGAAGATCCTTTGGTAGTTGAAGATATGGTTGATGACAATATGAACAATGAAGTGAGAATTAACATTAATGAGGCTGAGGTGGAAACTCAATATGCCATGAAATCGTCTAAGGAACATGTGATTGACATGCCGGAGCCGGTTGTGCCAAAAGCCAAGGCTCCTTTTCCAAAGCCACCTCCACCTTATCCTCAAAGGCTCGCAAAGCAGAGAAATGACAATCAATTCAAAAAGTTCCTTGATATGATGAAGAGCTTGTCCACTAATGTGCCTTTGGAGGAGGCTCTTGAACAAATGTCGGGCTATGAAAAGTTCATGAAAGAGTTCTATGGATTGTGAAACTATAAAGATGACTCACCAAGTTAGTGCTATAGTGCCTTCAATGGCCCCGAAGCTAGAGGGTCCCGGTGCTTTCACCATTCTTTGCACCATTGGTAGTGCGGAATTTGCCAAGGCTTTAAGTGATCTAGGGGCGAGTATCAATTTGATGCCCTACTCAGTTTTCAAGACTTTGGGCATTGGGCCACCTAGACCAACTTCCATGAGAATACAAATGGCGGATAGATCAATGAAGCGACCTTTGGGTATTGTTGATGATGTGCTTGTCCGGGTGGAAAAATTTATCTTGCTAGGTGATTTTGTGATATTGGATTGCGAGGTGGACTATGAAGTCCCGATCATATTGGGGAGACCTTTCCTTGCTACGGGGAAGGCTTTAGTAGATGTAGAAGCAGGGAAACTCACTTTCAGGGTGGGTGAAGAAAAGGTAGTATTCCATGCGTGCAAGTTAATGAAGCATCTCAATTGTACCAAAGTGTGCTCATTTGTGGATCTAGTCACGGTCGTGATAATTGATGATACAAGTGCTATGATTAATGTGGAGGACCCGTTGGAGGCTGTGTTGTTAATTTGGATGTCAATGATGATGCAAGCAGAGTGGAGTGCGTGAATGCTTTACATGGAACGGGCTCTTATTCTTATGAGCCTAGGAAACTTTCTTTGGATCTTGAAAATAGAAAAAATCCACCACCCAAACCATCAATTGAGGAGCCACCAGTGTTGGAGTTGAAACCACTCCCTCCATACCTCAAGTATAAATTCTTAGGCCCTAGTTCTACTTTACCAGTTATTCTTTCCTCGTGTATTACTAATTTGTAGGCAGATGCCACTTTGGCGGTGCTCAAAAAGATGAAGAGGGCAATTGGATGGACATTGGCCGGCATTCGAGGGATAAGCCCCGCATTTTGCACGCACAAGATTATTTTGGAGGATGATGCAAAACCTTCCTTGGAACATCAAAAGAGGTTTAATGAATCAATGCATGAAGTGGTGAAGAAAGAAGTGAAAAGTGGTTAGATGCCGGGGTTGTGTACTCTATTTTCGATAGCTCATGGTCTTCTCTAGTACAATATATGCCGAAAAAGGGTGGTATGACTGTGGTGACAAATGACAACAATGAACTTATTCTCACTCGGACAGTTACCGGATGGAGGGTATGCATGGACTACTGGAAGCTGAACAAGGTGACGCGCAAGGATCATTTCTCATTGCCATTTCTTGACCAAATGCTTGATTGCCTTGGGGGGCGTGCCTTTTATTGATTTTTGGATGGATACTCGTGATATAATCAAATCTTAATCGCCCCGGAGGATCAAGAGAAGACCACCTTTACTTGTCCATATGGCACCTTTGTTTTCTCTCGGATGCCATTCGGGTTGTGCAATGCTCTGGCAACTTTCCAATGATGCATGATGGCTATTTTCACCGATATGGTGGAAGATATTTTAAAGGTGTTTATGGTTGATTTTAGTGTGGTTGGTGATTCATTTGAAGAGTGTTTGGGAAATTTGGATAGATTTTTGGCCCGGTGTGAAGACACCAATCTTGTGCTAAATTAGGAAAAATGCCACTTCATAGTTGAAGAGGGCATATTGTTGGGACACAAAATTTCAAAGCGTGGTATTGAAGTTGATAAAGCCAAGATAGAGGTGATTTCAAGGCTTCCCCCCCCCCCCTATTTCTTTCAAGGGGGTGAGGAGTTTTTTTGGGCAAGTGGGGTTTTATCGGAGGTTTATAAAAGATTTTTCGAAGGTGGTAAACCCCTTGTGCAAGCTTCTAGTGAAGGATGCCAAGTTTGTGTTCGATGAGGGATGTATGCAAGCATTTGAGCTTCTAAAGCTTAAGTTGCCCACTGCCACTATCATTACCGCACCAAATTGGAGCTTACTCTTTGAGCTCATGTGCGACGCAAGTGACGTTGTGGTTGGGGTTGACTTGGATCAAAAAGTTAAAAATTTGTTTCATTTTGGTGTACTATACAAGCAAGACCACGAATGAGGTTCAAAGGAACTACACAGTTACCTAGAAAGAGTTTTTGGCCATAATGTATGCAATGGAAAAGTTTTGGCCGTATCTTATGGGGGCCAAAGTCATAGTGCACACCGATCATGCCGCCCTTAGGTACTTGATGACAAACAAAGACTACAAGGCAAGGTTGATGCGATAGGTGTTACTATTTCAAGAGTTTGATCTAGAAATTGTGGACCGGAAAGGCAGTGAAAACCAAGTTGCGGACTATTTGTCCCGCTTGGAGGAGGAAGGAAGGCCATGTGATAGCCTAGAGATCAATGATACATTTCCTAATGAGAAACTACTTTCTGTGTCGATGAGTGATATGCGATGGTTTGCAGACATTGCTAATTTCCTTGTGACTGGCATCATCCCGTGCGAGCTCTCGTCTAACCAAAGAAAGAAGCTCGAAAGGGATAGTCTGGACTTCTATTGGGATGAGCCATACTTGTTCAAGATTTACACCGATGGAGTGATCCGGATGTGTGTACCTAAGGAGGATCAATTTAGCATCCTAGAGGCTTGTCATTCCTCCCCCTATGGTGGCCATCATGGATGGGCGAGGACGACTTCAAAAGTTCTGAGTTGTAGATTTTATTGGCCAACTGTGACGACCCAAAGGGTCATCACCGTATTTCTCTCTTTTTCCGTGCTTTCGAGGCCTTGAAAACCTCACTTTTAGTTGCCTCGATTTGCGTGCACAGTCCAGGTGCGAAGCCGGAAAGTTTTATGTTAAAATTTGTGAATTATGTGAAAAATTTGAAGAATTTTGATATTAATATTGATATAGTTGACTTTGGTCAACATTTTTGGTAAACGGACCCGGATCCGTGATTTGATGGTTCTAGAAGGTCCGTAGAAAAATATGGGACTAGGGCATGTACCCGGAGTCGAAATTCGAGGTCCAGAACCCCGGTAAAAGAATTTTTCTGTTAAATTGTTTTTTGAAATTATTAAGGAAAAATAGAAATGAAAATGAGTTAGAAAATATTGGTATTAGGCTCGTATTTTGGTTTCGACGCCCGGTACAGGTCTTAAATATGCGTTAAGCGCTTTCGGTGAAATTTGGTCGAAATCGGACGTCGTTTGACGTGTTTCGGACCTAAATAGCCAAAGTTGGAAGTCATAAACTTTGAAATGAAAATTTTGAGTTTTGGGGTTTGATTCTTTGATTTTGATTTTATTTTGGCGGTTTGATCGCGCGAGCAAGTCCGTAGAATGTTTTTGAGGTTGTGTGCATGTTTGGTTTGGAGCCCCGAGGGCTCGGATGAGTTTTGGATAGGTGTCGTATTGCTTTTCTCATTTTTGGAAAAATCTGTTCTTCTGCTTCTGTTGTTTCTGCATATGCGGAAAAGGAGCCGCATAACGGTTCCACAGATGCGACATTTTGGTTGCATAAGCGGTCAGTGAAGAGATGGGCTTGGACCGCAGAATCGGAAGGGATCTTGCAAAAGCGGTGACCGCATAAGCGGTCCTGGATTGCATAAGCGATCCTTGGGGACTTTAGTTAAAATCGCAAATGCAGATGATTTTTCGCACAAGCGGGACCGCAGAAGCAGTCCCTGGACCGCAAAAGCAAAAATCACTGTTATGTTAAGGGTTATTTTCAAGGCTTAATTTCAAAAGTTGAAAAATTATTTGGGAGCTCGAGAGAAGGCGATTTGGAGTGGGAATTGAAGAGGAAATCTCTGGGTAACGTTTCTATGATCCTTTCTAGCTATAATCCATCATTTAGTGGTTAAATCCATCTTTTAAATTCGAATTTAGAATAAAAAATGGAAGAATTTGGGTGAAAGTTCATTGATTAAACTCTTGGGTTTTGAGGGGGCATTTGACCTTCAATTTGGGAGATTTTTATGTGGTTGGACTCGTGAGAGTACGAGGTTTCTGAAAATGTGAAAATTATTCGATTTCGAGACGTTGTCCTGAGGGGCGNGATATTATTTGTTACTTGCTATGTGAAGTCGGTGTATAGGCATGGTGACGGTTATCTATGCACCCGAGTCTAGCATGACCGTGAGTCTTATTTGTGATTGATTTGGATTTCGTGATGCACCTTCTTGATTAATTGATAAGCTTAATATAATGTGAATAGCTGAGGAAGGTTTGTGATTGATTTGTCATTTGGAGCATTGATTTGGACTATAAATTGATACTCGAGAAATAAGTAATTAAGAGAGGAAGTGTTGTGATTATTCCCTTGTCGGGATTAAAGTATTTATTGTATCCTCCCTTGCCGGGACGTGTAGTTATTGAGTATTTCCTTGCCGTTATGTTTTGTTGAATTTAGTTGTTGATATTGCTCCCTTGACGGGATCTAATTAGATGGTTTAATTCCCTTGAGTGGATTTCTCCCACTATTCATTACTTCCTTGCCTCTTTTTGTTGATGCTGTTGAGTGAGGAATTATATCGGAAGGGTCGGGTTGCACGCCGCAGCACTAACAAATATAAATTCGGAAGGGTCGGGTTGCACGCCGCAGCACTAACCAATATGAAATCGGAGGGTCGGGTTGCGCGCCGCAACGGAGTATGGATCAAGTATATTGTTTTTGTATATAGGGTTTTCCTGTGTTTTCCTTATCATTTGTTATTGTATGGTTTCATTTCTTACCCGATGATTTCTATATTTAAACTATCGTACCCCACAGCATGCTCCCCTCCCTCTTAGTTGTTTAAATTCGTGTATTTCCTGTTATTGCACGTATATTTGTACAGGTTAATTGTGATAAGTCCTGTCTAGCCTCGTCACTACTTCGCCGGGGTTAGGCCAGGCACTTACCAGCACATGGGGTCGGTTGTGCTGATTTTACACTCTGCGCTCTTTTGCGCAGATACAGGATTCGGACCGTAGTAGCAGCAGTGGTGCGGGTGTTAGCATTCAAATCTGTGAGACACCAAGGTAGCTTGCAGGCGTCCGCAGGCCCCGACGTCTTCTCTATCCTTACTTTATTCTGTTGTCCCATGTGTTCGGGACAAACGGTTATATGTATTTCTTTCAAACCCTTGTTTTAGTATTCTATAGTAGTCTGTGAGTAGTGACACTAGATACTGGGTAGAAGTGTAATTTGGAGTTTCGTATTTCAATTTTCAGTTCTTTAAATATTTTTAAAGTCTTCCGCTTTATTTTAAAGTTTCTGTTACTATATTGTTTAAATGAAATCGGTGATATATTTCTAAATGTTCGGCTTGCCTAGCTCCGACAGTAGGCGCCATCACGACATCCGATGGTGGTAAATCCGGGTCGTGATACCAACCTTGTTCAAAGATGCAAGTGATCTAGTAAGAAGTTGGGATCAATGTCAACGAGCAGGTGGGATTTCCAAGAAAGATGAGATGTCTCTACACACCATTCTCAAAGTTGATATCTTTGATGTATGGGGTATCGATTTTATGGGCTCTTTTGTAAGCTCGTGTGGAAACACCTACATTTTTGTAGCGGTTGATTATGTCTCAAAATGGGTTGAGGCCGTGGCCTTGCCCAACAATGAAGCTAGGAGTGTGGTGGCATTTCTGAAGAAGAGCATTTTCATAAGGTTTGTTACGCCTCGGGCAATTATTAGTGATGGTGGATCACATTTTTGTAATAGATCTTTTGACGCCTTGCTTTCCAAGTGTGGGTAAACCACAAAGTGTCTACACCTTATCATCCTCAAGCAAGTGTCCAGGTTGAAGTGTCCAACAGGGAGATCAAAAGCATTTTGTCCAAAACTGTCAATGCCAATAGGACCGATTTGTCTAAAAAGTTAGATGATGCTCTATGGGCTTACCGGATTGCTTACAAGACCCCAATTGGTATGTCGCAGTACCTGTTGGTGTTTGGAAAAGCATGTCATTTACCAGTGGAGTTAGAGTATAAGGCCATGTGGGCCTTGAAGAAGTTGAATCTTGAGTGGGACGTAGCTACCAATCTTCGGGTGGAGCAACTCAATGAGCTTGACGAATTTAGATTCCATGCCTACTCTAGTTCGTCCCTGTATAAGGATAAAATGAAATACCTTCACGACAAGTATACTCGGGGCAAAGAGTTCAAGGTGGGGGATTTGGTGCTCTTATTCAACTCTCGCCTAAGGTTTTTCCCGAGAAAGCTCAAGTCAAAATGGAGCGGGCCGTTTGAAGTAGTGTGTTTGACCCCGTTTGGTGCTATTGATTTAAAGAACAAAAATGGTGAAGTGTTTAGAGTGAATGGGCATACAATCAAGCATTATTTGGGGAAGTTTGATGATAGCCATGTGGTGGCTCTTGCGTTGTGTCACGATGTTAAATCAGTCACTTCTTGGGAGGCAACCCATGTGTTTTTCATTCTTGTTTTTATTTGATTTTCATTGTAGCATAGGATGGATTTTTAGGTTAACTGGTTGTGAGATGTTATAGGATTGAGTTGATGCAATGCAGGACATAATTGACAAAATTCAAAGGTCTCTAAAGTTTCCAGTGCGGTTGCACTACCATTTTTTGCGGACCACACTGGTGAGGGTAAAGTGAAGCCTCTCTGAAGTTTGCCAGTGCGGCCGCACTACATTTTGTGCGGTCTGCACTAGACCTCTGTAGCCGCAGTCCATTTTTTGCAGACCGTAGAGTGTTGCCTTCTCAAACTTGAACAAAACAGTGCAGTGCGGACCGCGGTCCATTTTGTGCGGTCCACACTGGTAGGTGAGAATGGGCCCCAGGGGCATTTCTATATATAGTCTCTGAGGGCCTCCTTTTACCCTTTTCGAAACTTTGATTCTCAGAAGCTCATAAACAGTGTTCATCCTCGTTTCTACTCGTAAATAAATGCTTAGATCCATCATTCTTCATTTCGTCTCATAACTGGTAACATTATAATCCTCTTTACTTGTTTAATTTGGTTTGAATTGTTGTTTTTCTTGTTTTCCTTCCTTTTTTTTTCTTATTTTCTTTCATAGACCAAATTAGGGTAGTTAATCTTCTAATTAGACTGGACTTGATTAGTGAATACAATGGGTAACATGTAGGAACATGAATTAGGGACAAAATTGAGCATATAATCATAAATTTTGAAACCCTAATTTAGTGCCAAAATAGGGCACGTAGTGCGGACCGCAGTTGATTCCTGTGCGGTCCGCGGTGTCCCAGTGCGGTCCGCAGTACCATTTTGTGTGGACCGTACTGATAAACTTCTAGGAAACTAAACTTTGGGCAGTGCGGCCGCACTGCATTTTGTGCGGTCCGCACTGGCCCCTATGCGGCCGCACTGGCCCCTATGCGGCCGCACTACCATTTTGTGCGGTCCGCACTACCATTTTGTGCGGTCCGCACTGCTAAGATACAGAGGATGGGTTTCTGAACCCCACACCTTTGCGAACCGCGGTTGATTTTGTGCGATCCGCACTGGCCTTAGTACGGCCGCACACCATTTTGTGCGGTCCGCACTGGGCTGTTTTCTGCAACATGTCTTCAACAATTTCATTTTATTCTACAACACTATTTTATATGAGACTACTGATACTAACAAGTTATTTGAATTGTAATTGCAGACAATGGTGAGACAACAAGGAAAAGGCTCAAAACAATCGGGAAGAGGTGAATCCTCCCAGGGGCAAGGGCAAGAAAATGGTAAGACTCAGTCCCCAAGTCTGGCAAAACATAAAGAACCAAAAGAAAATCATCAAGGCTGCAGATAGGGCCTATGATCAGTCTAGGAGTGAGTATGAGCCCTCCCAAGACATTTCTTCAGACTCCGTGCCAGAATGTGTTGAAGACTAGCCAGAGAGATTCAGGCTGACAGACACTACTCGTCCACCATCACCTACTGCCCAAGCACCAACACATGTTTCTTCTGGGTCGTCTGGAGGCTCAGCAGCAGGTAGTGGGGAATACTCCACCTCTCCCATAGCTTCTTTATCCGGAGAGGGCGGAGGAGTGTCACGCCCCAATTTGAGGGACATGACCGGCGCCCGACCGGGAAGCCCCAGTCAAGCGGACCTGGGTGCCTTTCCTACCCCACACGTTACCCCATGTTTTCCTTACTCATTATTTGCAAGAACTAGCCATATAATTAACTTAAACACCTTTTGCAAAATATACATACATAGTAGTTAACGAAGTTATTAATTCGTTGCCCAACAAAAGAAATGGGGATATACATAAGCTTTTACCCACATCCACTGTCTACGGAGCCTCTAAAAGTACAACAGGATGATACAGTATTTGTCGGTAACAAGGCTCCGGCTATACCTTACACAACAGCAAAAATAAAACCACGGAAACAAGCAGCCTAAGCCATGCAGGGCCCCGAGGGGAATGGGGCTCAACAAAAAGCTGATGGAAGGCAGAGGGAGAGCTACGAACGGTGGGCTGGAGTACCTGCTACCGATCCACCTACAATCATAACAAGAATTTAGCGTCCCCGGCAAAAGGGACGTCAGTACATTTGAATTGTACTGGTATGTATGAACAAACTTTGCTCCATGTAAACTCGAACCATAAACAAGTAAGCAGTAGTAATAGAACGACAATCAAATCCACAAGAAGAGAACAATTAAGCCAAACAAGTATACAACCTGTCCTCCATAAATAAGTATGTAGTTGTAACAGAAATAACAATCAAATCCACAATAAGAGAACAATCAAATCAACAAATTTACAATCCCTCCTGTTTCCCTTTCCACATTTCCACATCAATAGTTTCACAATTGGTTCAAAATTTCATTTCAATGGCGATTTCGATTGCCTTCCAACCTTATTACCTCGGCCACCCTTATCACCACAACCCACACCTTATTACTTCGTGTTGCGGCGTGCAACCCGATCCCACCGAGCAAATCACAATTCACAAGCAACACCACAACCAACAAGTCACAAGACTAAGAACAACAATTCTCAAGAAATAACAACAATAATTCTCAAGAAATAACAACAATAATTCTCAAGGAGTGGCAACAATAATTTACATGAACTCCCAGGGCCATCAATACCATTTCATTCCATCACTTGTGTCACAATTCTTACCACATAGCACACTCACAATCACAACCTGGTTTATTTTTAATTACTTGCATCAATATAGTGAAGGCAAAACCACAACCACCCAACCATACCAACCACAAGAATTTCACACCAATTCACGTAGAAATCACATACAAGGCACTCGAATACCCAAACAAGGTGATTTTACCAAGTTCAAAGTTAGCCATACATACCTGGAGCCGAATTCCTTTTTAATTCTTACTTCAAATTCACCGAAATCTAGCAACGTCAACATAGTGCACAAATTAATACACGTAGCTTAGAATTCAAGGTTCATAATCACTGCTCGACTATATTTAGGCCATTAATCCTTTCTTTGCACAAGTCTTTGCTCCTACCCCATTACTCTCACTAGGTTTTAGGTTATAGAAAGACATGCATGAATGAGTTCGACTCTTATTTTTGAAAAAAACTATGCGTGAGACTTTCCCCCCTTAATTTAAAACAGAATTTCAAGGGAACAAGTTAGGGATTTTACCTATAGAGAAAGGGGGGATGAAGATAAGCTTGAATTTCCCCAACCCAGATAGCTTTGAAGAATAAGATTTTGGAGCAGATGAGATTCTCTCTCAAGACCCTCTCTTCCCCTCTCTTAATTTGATCATGTTGTTAAAAAAATGAGGGGGGGTTGGGGTGTTTTATTAAAAAGGGGTCGGGTTTTAAAATTGGAAAAATAGAAGCCCGGCAAGATCTGCGGTCGCATTATGCGATCGCAGAACTGAAATACGGTCCGTATAGTGGACCGCAGAAATGCCCTCAAAACTCTGAAGGTCTGTTTCACTATGCGGAAGGAATGCGGTCGGCATATCGATTATGCGGTCGCATAATGGAACGCATTTTCAACATCAATTTTGACCAATCTACTGTTTCACTATGCGGCAGGAATGCGGTCCGCATAGCTGATCTGCGACCGCATTCTGGACCGCATAAATGACAATCCCTGGAAACTTGTTTCTTTTAATTTTTAAAAGCTTAGTTTACTACCAAGGGTCTGAACCGCGGTGAGCAAGCTCGCCGCGAAGAATTCTACACATTCCTAACACATGATCGGACCCGACACCACAAGATACTAGGTTTTGAGTTCAAAATTTTTTTACGGGGTCCACATCCTCCCCCACTTAAAAATCATTCGTCCTCGAATGAGGACTTATCGCCAACCCTTCAGCATTCTAAGGCTTGTTGGTTTTTGAAAACAAGTTACGCAAGTTCTTGTACCTTTTTACCACCCCCCCCTTATTTTAAAATAATTTCGCTAGAGTTTCCTTTGTAATTTGGACATTTCTACATGACAGAGGGCCCCAGAGACACAAATTCCAACATCATAGCAGGATTACAACCATTCCTACAGTTGTTATACAATTTCCCACCTTAACAATCGCACCATTTGTTTACTTGATACATTTTGCTTATGAAACAGTTATTCAAATAGGTTTCATATAATTTCATCACTTTCATATGTTATATGCATACAAGTAACTCATTACCAATCTACACTTACTATTAGCTGATTACTTAACACAATAATCGTTGTCAAATTTTCATTTACCAAAGATATGTTTTACAGGACTTAAGACAACCATAATACCTATAAGTCTTGCACAGCTAGAGGGAACTTCACTAGTATTTAGGAAGGAACCAATCCAGACATAATGAAAGGTCACCCAATTTCTTCTAGGGTAGATCAAACAGATGGGGATATTTCTCTTTCATTTCCTTCTCCGCTTCCCATGTGGCTTCCTCAACTCGTTGACTTCGCCACAACACCTTGGCTGAAGCGACTTCCTTATTTCTCAACTTACAGACTTGTCTATCAAGAATGGCAACCGGAACCTCTTTATACGACAACTCTTCATTAACCTCGATAGTTTCAACTGGCACGATGGTGGATGGATCCCCAACCACTTTCTTCAACATGGACACGTGGAACACCGGGTGCACTAATGAAATCTTGGGAGGCAATTCCAGCCTATAGGCCACCTGCCCTATCTTTTGAACAATTCGGTACGGTCTGACATATCTAGGACTCAGCTTACCTTTCTTCCCGAAGCGCATGATTCCCTTCATAAGGGATACCCTTAGGAACACCCAATCACCAACTTGGAATTCCAATTCCCTCCGACGAACGTCCGCATAAGACTTTTGGCGAATCTGGGCGGTTTTCATCCTTTCCTGAATGATTTTAACTTTCTCCATAGCCTGGTGCACAAGGTCTGGCCCTATCAGTTCTGCTTCACCCACTTCGAACCACCCAATCGGAGACCTACACCTTCGTCTGTATAATGCCTCAAATGGGGCCATTCGAATGATAGCATAAAAGCTGTTGTTGTAAGCAAATTCTATAAGTGGAAAGTGCTCATCCCAATTTCCCTTAAAATCCAGGGCACAAGCCCGCAACATATCTTCGAGCGTCTGAATAGTCTGCTCGGCCTGACCGTCAGTTTGCAGATGGAAAGCTGTGCTAAGATTCACCTGGGTACCCAAACCTTGCTGAAATTTCTTCCAAAAGTTTTCCGAGAACTGGGCCCCCCGATCCGAGATAATAGAAAGTGGCGTGCCATGGAGCCTTACTATCTCCTTGATATATAACTTAGCATACTGCTCTGCAGTGTTGGTGGATTTGACTGGCAAGAAGTGAGCTGATTTGGTGAGTTAATCCACTATTACCCAAATTGAGTCGAATTTGTGCTGAGTGCGAGGTAACCCCACCACGAAATCCATTTTAATCATCTCCCGTTTCCACGTTGGTATCTTTATAAGCTGAGTTAGCCCACCGGGCCGCTGATGCTCCGCCTTCACTTGCTGACAATTCGGACACTTAGATACAAAGTTCGCCACACCCCTCTTCATACCGTTCCACCAATAAATCTCCTTGAGGTCATGATACATTTTCGTAGGACCCGGATGCACGGAATACCTGGAATTGTGAGCCTCTGCCATTACCCTCTCCAGAAGCATATCCACATTCGGAACACATAGCCTACCTTGACACCGCAAAACACCATCTTCGCTGCTGAGTGAGAATGTCGAAGTGTTGAAATTCAGAACTGCTTCCTTCATCTGAGCCAATGCTGGATCAATAAACTGTTTCTCCTTGATTTCCGTCACAAGCGACGACTTCGCTCCATTATGCACCATAACACTCCGTTCGTCTGATGCCGAAATGTGAACCCCTAAATTGGCTAATTGATAAACTACCCGAGCCAAGGGTCTCTGGTCCACTCCCAGATAAGCCAAACTTCCCATGGATTTCCGACTGAGAGCGTCGGCCACCACGTTTGCCTTCCCTGGATGGTACAAGATGTCCATGTCATAATCCTTGAGTAATTCTAACCACCACCGTTGCCTTAAATTCAACTCTTTCTGCCTGAACAAGTACTGGAGGCTCTTGTGATATGAAAATACATCCATATGGACCCCATAAAGGTAATGCCGCCATATTTTTAGGGCAAAAACAACTGCTGCAAGCTCCAAATCATGCGTCGGGTAATTCTTCTCGTGATTCTTGAGTTGCCTTGAAGCATACGCTATAACCTTCCCATGCTGCATCAATACACACCCCAAACCAACCCTGGAGGCATCACAAAAAACTACAAACCCTTCCGTGCCTTCTGGCAAGGCCAATACCGGTGCCGAGGTCAGCCTTGCCTTCAATTCTTGGAAACTTTTCTCGCTAGCGTCGGACCATTGGAACTGAACTGCTTTCTACGTCAATTTAGTCAATGGGGAGGCGAGGGTAGAGAATCCCTCCACAAACCTCCGATAGTACCCTGCCAAACCCAAGAAGCTACGAATCTCCGTCGGGGTCGTGGGTCTAGGCCAATCTTTCACTGTTGCAATCTTTTAGGGGTCTACCTGAATCCCTTCACTTGAGACGACGTGGCCCAAAAAGGCAACGGATTCCAACCAAAACTCACATTTTGAAAATTTGGCATATAACTGGTGCTGATGAAGAGTCTGCAAAACTGCCCTGAAGTGATAGGCATGATCCTCCCGACTCCGCGAATAAACAAGGATGTCGTCAATGAAAACAATCACGAAGGAGTCTAAAAATGGCTTGAAGACCCGATTCATAAGATCCATAAAAGCTGCCGGGGCATTGGTTAGCCCAAAAGACATGACCAAGAATTCGAAGTGACCATAGCGAGTTCTGAAAGCAGTCTTGGGAATATCCTGCTTCCTAATCTTCAATTGGTGATATCCTGACCGTAGATCAATTTTGGAGAAGAATCTTGCACCTTGCAATTGGTCGAACAAATCATCTATTCGAGGCAAAGGGGTCGGGTTTTAAAATTGGAAAAATAGAAGCCCGACAAGATCTGTGGTCATATTATGCAATCGCAGAACTGAAATGCGGTCCGCATAGTGGACGCAGAAATGCCCTCAAAACTCTGAAGGTTTGTTTCACTATGCGGCAGGAATGCGGTCCGCATATCGATTATGCGGTCGTATAATGGACTGCATTTTCAACATCAATTTTGACCAATCTACTGTTTCACTGTGCGATAGGAATATGGTCCACATATCGATTATGCGGTCGCATAATGGATCGCATTTTCAACATTAATTTTGACCAATCTAGTGTTTCACTATGCGGCAGGAATGCGGTCCGCATAGCTGATTTGCGACCACATTCTGGACCGCATAAATGACAATCCATGGAAACTTGATTCTTTTGATTTTTAAAAGCTTAGTTTACTACCAAGGGTCCGAACCCCGGTGAGCAAGCTCGCCGCGAAGAATTATACACATTTCTAACACATGATCGGAGCCGACACCATAAGATACTAGGTTTTGAGTTCAAATATTTTTTACGGGGTCTCATAAGGAGGATATGAGGAGGAAGTAGAGAGAGATGAGAAGTGGAAGAAGGAGGAGAGCCAAGGGTAGGGGGTGTGGATAGAACAAGGAAGCTGGAGGTTTGGCAAGATAGATTCGTGAGTGAGGTGGTGTACCATAAATTTCAGGAGTTGTGGCCGGTGAGAAAGTTGATTCCGGAGAGGAGCTTCATTGATAGAGACCTATTACCCCACAACCCCAATGTGCAAAGACAGTTTAGGACTAGAGTGGGCTGGGAACATATTCTAGAAGAGTGTATGGATTCCAACGAACACATGGTCAAGGAGTTTTATTGCAATGTAGTCCACATCAAAAAGGGTTCCAAAGTGACCAAGGTTCTGAATCTGAAGGTGTTATTTGAAGGGAAGTACCTCAACGAATACCTTTGCTTCAATGAGGAAGACGAGAACTTATACATGGCAAAGATGGTAATGGGCGAAAAGGTTCGTCCATGGTTGGCACAATACCTGGCAATCCCAAGTACCACCCCGGACTGGTTGACTGCTGGAGTCCGTATTCTGAGACAGAGTCTGAACTTTGAGGCTCGGGGGTGGGAGACTTTTATTTGCAGCCGGTTGGACCCTACCACTCATGAAAACTCCTTACCTCTCCACCGAGCTTTATTGGTTGTTTCTATTATGGCGGGGTACCCCATAAATATGGGGAATATGATGTCCCTAATTATCACTATAGTGGGTGTGGAGCATGACCGGAACTATCCTTTTCCCAGTGCCCTCAATATGTACTTCCAAGACTTGAAGGTAGAAAAGAGGCCCTTTGATGTCAAAGTAAAAGTGAAGGCCCCTTTCTCGTGGTACAACATATAGGGGGATGATAATCTCACGAGCAAGAACTTCAAGGGTACAACTACGACTACAATTGGCCAGTCTGAAGAGCCCGTTGTGGTAGTGGCTCCTGCTAAGACGACCTCCACTTCCATATATGTCCCTCCCGGTCCTTCCACATCCATAACCACTCCTGCTGCTCCATCTACATCAGTAGGCCCAGAGATTCCATGTTCCCGGGCCCATCCTATTACCGCTCACCAACTCAGCCAGGCACTTTTTTAGCATAAACAAATGGATGCAGACTGCCTCATCCAAGTTGTCTTCACTCATCACTGTGGTAGAAGCTCAGTCGGCACCTCCAGCTCTGCAGGTTCCACAGTCGATAGAGGATGCGCTCAAGGATATACTTGACAACCAGAAGAAGATCCTCGACACGCAGGCAGCGCTCTCCAAGTCAGTTGATTTACATAGCAAGGCTCTCAAGGAGGTTTCTTGGGAGCACAAGAAGTTGAGGAAGACACTGGCCTCCAAAGAGTCCGTGAAGGAGTTGAGAGCAGATGTAGATAAACTGAAGGCAGATAACCTATCTTTAGATTTATTGCTCCAAGACCCAGCCCCAACAGTTCATCTAGAGCTGGAGCAGTCTCAGAGGCCTCCCAAGAGGAGAAGGATGATTCCTAGAGCTAATGATGCTATCATCTAGTTGGTGGACCTACCGAAGACTTCCTTCAGTCAGCCACAGGATGTACCAGTTCTAGAGCCTGTCCAGGTCCAGGCCCAGGTCCCAGTAGCAGAGTAGCAGGCCACAAGAGACCAGTCTGAGGTTTCCAAGCACACAGAGGACCATGGGACCACACATGGCCCTATGCAGACAGACGGGCCTTAGGGAGTATCACATCTCCTTTTTACCTCTATTACTACACCCCGGGAAGAGATATAATAAAAGGAAGGAGTTTTTTTCCAATTTAAGGAAAGTCGGAACGGGATTTATTTATTTAAATTCAGAGTCGCCACTTGGGAGATTAATGGTGTCCCAAGTCACCGGTTGAATCCCGAACCGAGGAAATATGACTCTGTTAACAGTCCGCGAACCAGAAATCCGAATAAGGAATTCTGTTAATCCGGGAGAAGGTGTTAGGCACTCCCGCATTCCGTGGTTCTAGCAAGGTCGCTCAATCATTGTATTTGTTTTTATCTGATTTCTATATATATTTCATTTTTATGTGCATTTATTGATATTCCGCTTTATTATTT
>MU680776.1:0-66145 GCA_026770625.1 Nicotiana glauca | reverse complement strand
GGGGGGGGGGGGGGGGGGGGGGGAGGGGGTGCCATTTTATATATAATGGTATTTGAAAATAATTTTTTGATGTGGGATTTGTTAGGTAATAAAATTCAGCAGCCTTTTTAAATATGAAAGATAAATGTAAAAAAGCTTTCTGATGATCAAGAGTGTTTTTATTACGTATAATCAATAGCTCCCATAAAGCAAATGGGATAAAAGTGTATATCCAATTCATAGTAGTATGGTATTGCAAGTTGACATCCTAAGCATAGTCCAAAGTTGTATTGCAGCTGGACATTCCAGATATATATGTTGTAATGTTTTAGGGGCTATATGACACTGCGCACATATAGATGAACTAAGAATGCCTAATCTTATGAGATACACAGCTGTTGGAAGTCTATCATGACAAAGTAACCATAAGAAGAATGATATCTTTGGAGGAATATGGAGTTTCCAAATCCAGCTATTGCTATTTAATAGGTTAGGTATTGTAGGATTTATAGTATTATTGATAGAATTGTATATTGATTTGACAGAAAATATGTAATTTTGTGTAAGAGTCCAATATATTTGATTATATGTTGAGGGCGCGATTGGCATATAAATTTCATTGATTGGCGATTCTAAATAATTTGGTAAATTGAAAGGTAATATATTGAAATGCCATTGATGATTATAATAGTAATTGGAAACATTTTTGTTTTCCTCAAATTGGGGAAGGGGTCCGTATAAGCAGTTACGAAGTAAGGAATTCTGACTAATCCAAGGATCATTCCACAATTTTACATGATGTCCCGTTGTTAGATTCTATTTATATCCTAAACCGCAGTAGGACCATCCATTCGTAATATTACACCAAGTTGTTAGAATTTTTTTTTTGATGAATTGTGGTGGTCGTAAATAATTGTGTAATAACACTTGTGCCCATAGTTGATTAGGATTCTGAAATAACCTCCATACAAGACTTGCATGTAAAGCATGATTCTTTATAGTAAGGTTATGGATGCCTAATCCACCTTGATCTAGAGATTATGTAATGGTAGACCACTTGATTAAATGTAATTTTTTCTTCTGCGGTGTTGTACCCCATAAAAAATTACATTGATAACGATTGAGATAGAAAACTATATAAGTAGGTATTCTAATGTATTGGATAAGGTGGTTAGGAAGACGGTTTAAAGTTGAACGAATTAAAGTAGTCCTTCCTGCTTTTGATAAAAAAATAGTTTTTCACCCTGCTAATTTATTTTTAAAGTTGTCGATTAAAAATTGGTAATCCTTTTTAGCAGGCTTCTGAATAAATATAGAAAATCCTAAGTATTTTTCAAAACTTTTTCCTTCATTGATGTTGAAGATTTGGAGTATAGTAAATCTTATATTAGGTGAGCAGTTTTTGGAAAAAAATATTTTTGATTTACCAAAATTGATAGTTTGTCCAGAAAGACATGTAAAATGAGTAAGAGTATTAATAATTGCTTGGCATGATTTATCGGTAATTTTTTATGTGAGAATAATGTCATCAGCAAAAAATAAGTGGGATAAATGATGTCCTTTATTCCCAATTGAAAGTGGTATCCAAGCATTATAGTCAACTGATGTATTTATTTGTCGTGAAAGCATTTCCAAGCACAGAATAAACAAGTAAGGTGATAATAGATCTCCCCGTCAAATACCTCTTGTGGGTGTGAAGTAGTATGTAGGGCTACCATTAATCAAAATAGAAATAGTGGTAGTTGTTATACAAGACATAATTAGTTTAATAAAAGAAGGTGGAAAATTAAGGGTGATTAATGTGCTGTGTATAAATGACCACTCTAATTTATCAAAAGCTTTTTCAAGATCCAACTTTAAAAGCATGTTTGAATTATTTCCTTTCAATTTTTAAAATTTGGTAATGATTTCTTGCACAATAATTGTATTGTCAGATGCCCTCTTATTTTTCTGGAAACTAGATTGAGCTGGATGAATAATATGTTCCAGAACTAGTTTTAGTCGATTTATAATTATTTTTGTAATAATCTTATAGATCGTATTACAAAGACTAATAAGACGAAATTGCGATATCATGGATGTAGTACAATTTTTGGGAATTAAGCAAATGAAAGTAGTATTAATAGAAGAATCAATCTGGTAGTCGTAGAAAACTTTATGACAGTAAAATTTAACAGAGTTATCAATTATGTCCCAATATTTTTGATAAAATAAAGGGTGCAGCCCATCCGCCCCAGGTGCTTTTAGAGCTTTAAAAGAATTAATAGCACTTATAATTTCACAGTCTTGCAATAATTTTGGTAAACCAAGTTGATCATGAGTTGTTAAAATATTGAAAGGCTGTAAACTATTCTTTGTAGTAGAGGTTATTTTTTGAGTAGTAAATAGATGGTGATAATACTGAGTAATATGAGTTGTAATGTGATAAGGAGCAGTAATCCAATAACCTCCGTGATCTTGAATCGCAATTATACGATTATGTCTCCTATGATTGAGACTACTAAGATGGAAATTTTTTGTATTTGAATCACCCTCATTTAACCAGTCAATATGTGATTTAATTTCCAAAAATCCTCCTCCAGCCTTAGGATTTTATTAAATTACAGTGTTAATGTATATTCTAAGTTATGTAAAAAGGTATTAGTTGGATAATTGATAGAGGATTGAATACCGTCAAAACGAGCCAGAATTTTTTTTTCATTTAAAAATATTACCAAAATGGATTTATTCCATTCTTGTACTGTAATAGTAAATTTATTAATAGCAGGTATTAAATGTAAATTATCTAGCCATGCTTTTTGAACTACATATGAAAAAGTAGGATGTGTAGTCCAAATTGTTTCAAATCGAAATTTTTTTTTACGAGGTAATGGGAAATGTTGGAGTTCTAATTTAAGAGGACAATGATTTGAGTGGGTGCGAGAAAGACGTACAACCAGTGCATCAGGGTATTGGTTAAGCCAATCATAATTAGTCATAATACGATCAATACGTTCAAGTATATTAGTGCTATTATGCTGGCCATTCGTCCAGGTATAACGACTGCCTTTGTATCCCAAATCAGTTAAAAGGCAATAATTTATACAGTCTACGAATTTATTAGATCTTGAATTATTAATAGGTAAACCACCAAATTTATCATCTGCATGTAGTATTTCATTAAAATCACCCCCTAATAACCAAGGACCCTTATAATTTTCATAAACACACATAATATTCTGCTATAGTGATTGTCTATTAGCTAAGTCAGTACTAGCATATGTGGTAGTAAATAAAAATTTAAATGGAGAAGAAAGCACCTGGATATGGCGGTGAATTTCTTAAGCAGTGACGACCACTGGTGTCACATGAAGCACATTTGAAAGCCATAAAATAACAATTCCTCCGGACTGACCAATAGTAGCAACCTCAATCATACCAGTAAAATGAAAATCCTCCTTGACTGTTTGGTGACTTTGATAGTGTGTTTCCAACAATATTACTGTCACGACAGGATTTTTCATCCTCGGAAGACGTGATTGTCGACGCTCCCTTTTTCTCTAGAGCGAGATCGGGTTTACGACATTCGGGAAGACAACTCTATTCCCATTTGAGAATTGGGTTTTTGGAATTGAAGAGTCACCACCTAATGATTAAGTGCATTAGGACACTAAGGGCTTTGAATTTGAAAACCAAAGTTCGGGTAAGGGCTAGACATTATCTCGAGGGGAAGGTGTTAGGCACCCCTCAAGATCCACTAGTGTGGTTCCCGACCATGCTATATTGTGACTTTAAATGCAAACAACAAGTAGACAAACAAGAATTACAAATACAAAAAGGGATTTTCACATAATGGTTGCATGGGATTAAGGAAGTTAAAGAAACTGAATTTTGATAGAGAAAGCAGTTTTAAAATCTTGAATAAAAGAGTAAAAAGAGAAATTTTTATATAGTTGCTGCAAGTTAAAGGCAGTTTAAAAGCAGAAGTTTGGCAAAAAATAAAATGGACAAATAAGGGAAGGGGTCATAGGTTTATACATAACTGCCCTGGCACGAACTGTCTTGGCCTGAATCTCATGTTGAAGGCTCTGGTCATTCTGTTATGATAGAGCTGACCATGCCAAACTTTATTCAATCTTTTTCCGTCTATAAGGGCTAATTGGTTGTAGCGACTCTTTACCTATTCTATATCTTCAAGTTCTGCTTCCTGCCTAATTCTTAGGGAGGGAATCTCTACTTCGGCTGGGATGACTACCTCGGTTCCATAAACCAACATATAGGGAGTCGCCCCGGTTGATGTGCGAACCGTGGTGCGGTACTCTAACAGAGTAAATGATAGCTTCTCATGCCACTGTTTGTATTTCTCTATCATTTTCCTTAGTATTTTTTTGATGTTCTTGTTGGCTGCTTTTACAGCTCCATTCATCTGAGGTTTGTAGGCTGTAGAATTCTTGTGCTTGATCCTGAAGGTTTCACACATTGCTTTCATCAAGTCGCTGTTGAGATTGGAACCATTATCAGTGATGATCAACTCAGGGATGCCGAATCGGCAAATGATACGGTCGCGAACAAAGTCTGCCACAACCTTCTTGGTTACCGCTTTATATGATGCTGCTTCAACCCATTTGGTGAAATAATCAATCACCACTAGAATGAACCTGTGCCCGTTTGATGCGGCATGCTCGATAGGTCCAATAACATCCATCCCCCAAGAGGCAAACGGCCATGGTGAGCATGTTGCATTGAGCTCGTTAGGCGGGACCTTTATCATGTCTGCATGGATCTGGAAATGATGGAATTTCCAAACATACTGGATGCAGTCTGTCTCCATAGTCATCCAAAAATAACAAGCTCGGAGTATTTTCTTGGCAAAAATGAAACCATTCATGTGCGGTCCACAGGTCCCTGCATGAACCTCCTCCAACAACCTGGATGCTTCCTTCGCCTTGACAAACCTTAGTAGTCCCAAATCAGGAGTCCTCTTATATAGGATTCCTCCATTGTGAAAGAAGTGATTGGATAACCTGCACAGTGTGCGCTTTTGCGTAGTGTTTGCAAGTTGTGGATACTCTCCCGTTGACAGATATTTCTAAATGTCTTGGAACCATGGTTTTCCGTCCGCTTCTTCCTTGACGTGAGCACAGTAAGCAGGTTGATCCTGGATTTTTATCGGGATAGGATCAATGAAGTTCTTATCTGGATGTTGAATCATGGATGACAGAGCGGCCAATGTATCAGCGAACTCATTCTGAACTCTGGGGACATGCCGGAATTCTGTCTTTGTAAACCTCTTCCTCAACTCTTGTACATGATGCAAGTATAGGAGTATCTTGGAATTTTTGGTTGCCCACTCTTCTTGAACCTGATGTATGAGCAAGTCTGAATCCTTGACCACTAGTAACTCCTGAACGTTCATATCAATGGCCAGCTTGAGCCCTAAGATACAGGCTTCGTACTCGGCCATGTTATTGGTGTACGGGAACCTGATTTTGGCAGACACCGGATGTTGCTGACCTGTTTCTGATACTAGGACTTCTCCTATGCCAACTCCTTTAAAGTTTGCTGCTCCGTCTAAAAACATTCTCCAGCCATCATAGGATTCTGCAATGTCTTCTCCTATGAAAGAGACCTCCTCATCGGGAAAATATGTCTTTAGAGGCTCGTATTCTCCCGCCACGCTGTTTTTAGCAAGATGATCGGCTAGCGCTTTTCCTTTGATCGCTTTCTGGGTCACGTAGACAATATCAAACTCACTCAACTGAATTTTTGCCCATGGGCATAGGCTTCTGGAAGATATACTTTAGCGGATCCATCCTTGATATGAGATAAGTGGTATAGGCACAGAAATAATGCCTCAACTTCTGAGCTACCCAAGTCAGAGCACAATAGGTGCGTTCTAGCAGGGAATACCGGGCGTCTTACGGGGTGAACTTCTTGTTGAGATAGTAGATAGCTTGCTCCTTTCTCCCCGTTTCATCATGTTGTCCCAAAACACAACCAAATACTCCATCCAGTACTGCAAGGTAGAACAATAGCGATTTACCCAGTTTTGACGGAACCAGAACTGGCAGCGTTTACAGGTATTCCTTGATTCTATCGAAGGCTTTCTGACAATCATCAGTCCATTTAGTGGCGGCGTCCTTCTTTAACATCCTAAAGATAGGTTCACAAATGACGGTGGACTGGGTTATGAACCGGCTAATGTAGTTAAGTCTCCCCAAGAAACTCATAACCTCTTTCTTGTTCTTTGGAGGTGGTAATTCTTTAATGGCCTTGACCTTCAACGGAACGAGTTCTATTCCCCGTCGACTTACAATGAACCCAAGTAATTTTCCGGCTGGAACCCCGAAAGCGCACTTGGCGGGATTCAGTTTCAGGTTATACCTTCTCAATCTGTTGAAGAACTTTCTTAAATCTCCCATGTGGTCAGTGGCTTTCCTGCATTTGATGATGATATCATCTATATACACCTCGATCTCTTTGTGTGTCATGTCATGGAAAATAGTAGTCATGGCCCTTATGTAGGTGGCCCCAACATTCTTTAATCCAAACAGCATCATCTTGTAGCAATACATTCCCAACGGTGCAATGAAAGCCGTTTTCTCCGCTTCTTCTTCGTCCATCCATATCTGATGGTACCTAGCAAAACAATCGATGAATGACTACAGCTCGTGCTTGGCGTAGTTGTCAATCAGGATGTGTATGTTTGTAAAGGGGAAGTCATCTTTCGGACTGGCCCGGTTGAGGTCCCGGTAGTCGACACAGATTCTGACCTTCCCGTCCTTCTTTGGAACTGGCATAATGTCGGCTAACCATGTCGGGTATTCCACTACCCTGAGGACCTTGGCTTTGACTTGTTTGGTAACTTCTTCCTTGATTTTCAAACTCATGTCTGGCTTGAACTTTCTGAGCTTCTGCTTTACCGGCGGACACGTCGGATCTGTTAGCAGTTTGTGAGCTACAATAGATGTACTGAGACTGGTTATATCATCATATGACTAGGTAAATATGTCTTCATATTCTTTTAAAAATTTTGTGTACTCTTCCTTTTCTGATGGTGACAGGTGAACATTGATGTGCGTTTCCTTTACATTCTTTGTATCCCCCAGGTTGACAACCTCGGTCTCGTCCAAGTTAGACTTAGGTCTATTTTCAAAATCCACAACCTCTTTAACTATCTCTTCTGGTATATCATCTTCTTCTGAGTCTATAACCATTTGTTGCGTTATCTCGTCGCGTGTCACATTTGTCGGTTCATCAAGATAAGTAATAGTAATGCTGTGTAAATAAAGTAGATGGTAGAAAATAATAAGAGCGAGATTTATAAGAAACTGAAATACTTTGATAAATTCCATAATTGTTTTGAACATCATATCTCTTTTCGAAATTTAAAGAAATTACGGAAAGGAAATCAACTAGCAAAAAAGTAAAAGATAATGCATAGTGCTTTGTTCACCCTTGCTACCCCGAAGCTTTCTGGGCCTTGGTGGTTCTAATGGACCAATTATTGAGATGTTCCCTTCTGCTTAAGATGATCATGCCAGAGTGCACGAACTAATCTTTTGGGGAGGGAGAATAAAACAAAAAGCAAAAAAAGGTAACAAGTTAGTAAAGATAATGAGGAGAAAATGTTGTGATATTTAAACACATAGTGCAAGAATATAAATCGTGTCCTAATTTGGGTGCCTCATTGTGCCCGAGGTAGGCCTAGCAACAAGTTGATTTGGAGAACTTATAATTCTAAATGCCTCATTTTATTGATAAAAATAAGATGAATCCCAAAACAACACTAAAATTGCATAAAGTAAAATATCACTAGTGACAATTGGCCTTATTACATTTCAAAGCGAAAAAGAAAAGAAACTCCTATCTATTTGGTCCCAGAAGGTTCTTCCCCATGTTCAATGTTCTCGTTGATCAGATCCTCCAGCTTTTTCCTAGCCTTGGTGACCCTCTCTTTTCATTTATTGATTTGGTCACTTGATGGGATATTCCTCCACCAGGTCAACAAGAGTGTGGGCGTGCTAATCATACCGAAGTTGGGGACCTTGTTCTCCATTTTCTGCAAAATAAAGTGTTAGACCCTTACACCACCGGACTCGACTATTTAAATCAATAATTAGCATAAACATCATTTAGTTCTCCAAATAAATGCAAAGCATATGGTGTTGTCCGTTTGGGTCCCAGGGGAACCCAGTGGATTTTGGATAAGGCTATCTTAAAGAGTCATTATGTGACAACATAATTGACTCGACTAGGTTTGATAGTGATGCATGTACAATTAAATAGAATAAGGTTTCTATGGGGTGCTAGACCGGTACTCCTGAGCGGACAAATCAAGAGGGAAAGGCACGGAACCGTCGACTGCACCGCTGATCGACTAGTTTTACCGCAAATATGCCTTTGCCAAAATTTAGGTGGTAATAATATTGGAAGAGCACAACAACTCATCAAGCGTTGCTATGGTATTTTTTTAGCACGAGTGGAATATGATGTTGAAGATGCGATTACAAGAATGAAACAAATTTCCACATTCATAATGATTACAATAATTGCTCAAAATTACAACAGTATTGAAGGAAAACAGTAAATGAAAGCGTTAAAGCAAAAAGAAACAAAAAGACAAGTCAGTTTCGAATAAATGAATTAAACAAAGCGATAAAGAAAACAATAAAGTCACATATAACATGCAGTGGTAGAAGCCTGAAGACATCCCCAACAGAGTCGCCAGGCTATCGACACCCCCTTTTTCTCTAGAGCGAGATCGGGTTTACGACATTCAGGAAGACAACTCTATTCCCATTTGAGAATTGGGTTTCTGGAATTAAAGAGTCGCCACCTTATGTTTAAGTGCATTAGGACACTAAGGGTTTTGAATTTGAAAACTAGAGATCGGGTAAGGGCTAGACATTATCTCGAGGGGAAGGTGTTAGGCATCCCTCATGATCTACTAGTGTTGTTCCCGGCCATGCTATATTATGACTTTAAATGCAAACAACAAGTAGACAAACAAGAATTACAAATACAAAGAGGGATTTTCACATAATAATTGCAAGGGATTAAGGAAGTTAAAGAAACTGAATTTTGATAGAGGAAGCAGTTTTAAAATTTTGAATAAAAGAGTAAAAAGAGAAATTTTTATATAGTTATGTGTTGAAATACTTGGGCAATAAGACGACATCGAAACAAAGAATTATTCATGCTAGCTATGTGCTCACTTACCTGTAATTGTAACTTGAATTATTATGCTATATGTCTATGATCACAACTTGTAAAATGAATATTGAAAAAGGAAAAAAAATGATGTGATAATGGTGTCCATGAGTGCTAAGGAATTGATATGATATGTGTGAAATAAAGACTCAGAGGTGTTGACTAATGAGAAAGGAGTAATGCCTAGGCAAGGCGACCTAGACGATCGGGTCGTGATCGGACACCATGCTGCACACATGGTGGTAATGTGCCGATATTGAATTCCGAATAAGGGGAAATGAAATATTGATTGAGAGTTATGCCTCCAATGATGTGACCTAGCCAGTCGGGACGTGATCGGACTCCGCTCAAGATGGCGGTGGTATTGAGAACAGTGGTGAACGTGTGACGGAAATGCCCTAATCTAAGTTTTCGAAATTGTATGAAATATTATATGAATTATATCTATGATATACCCATGTTATTTACTTGTACCTGTTTGATAGTTCTTTCAAATAAAATGGTGTTTAGTTATACATACTAGTACTATTCCATGGTACTAACGTCCCTTTTACCGGGGGCGCTACATTTTTAAACGAATGTAGGTGAATCCATAGCGGATAGTGCTGATCATGTGTAGCGGAGCATTTTTCTACTCGAAGTCTTGGTGAGCCCCTTTTTCTTTCAAGGGCATATATGGTGTATCTTTTGTTGTTACAGATTTCCACTTTTGAGGTATAGCCGGGGCCTTGTTGCCGGCAAAGTTATGCTTATCAGTTGTATCCTTAGAGGCTCTGCATACACTAGTGTGGGTTATGTACGGGTGTTCGGGGAGTCCACTATCTATGTTGTAATCCTAAACTTCTGATTTCCATAAATTGTAACTCTAATAGAATCCTTGAAGCTAGCTTATGTATGGTAAATCTTTGTGATATGAAATGAACCAATGATGTAGTATGCACCATGTATCCTCGTCTAAATTAAAAAAAAACACGAGTTTCGTATTCATATTGATTTAGGGTAGAAAGTGTTCAGTAAGTCTTGCTCAGTCGGGTTCACTTGATTAAGCGCCAGTCGCGCCTCCCGAGGTTGGGGCGTGACAAACTTGGTATCAAAGCCTAAGGTTTTAAAGTGTCCTAGGATGTCTCGGAGCAGTGTCTGGTAGAGTCCTTCTTATCGGTATGCAGTCGACCACATCTATAAGTTGGAGGCTACTTGGGCATTTAGGAATAACACCCTTCTTTGATATTCTGGATCTTGCGGTGAACATGTTTACTTCCTAATCGGTGTACTGTTTAATCTTTCAGTAAATGTCACCTAAGAAGAAGGCGAGAATTGGCCAAGAAGCCAATGCCACCCTAGGAGTGGCTGATGATTCACTGATTGATGTTGCGGGTGAGGGTAGCCGCCCTGCTATTACCCTGCCGGATCCTTCCGTTCCAGAACAGACTACCTCAGTTCCTACAACTACGGAGGGTACCGCTATCCCTCCCGTTGATGCTCCTCTCCCGCCTCCAGTCCCAACTTTCGGTTTTAGTCTTTCTTGATGGGGATATTAGGGGAGCTATTCAAATGTTGACTCAGTTGGTGGACTCTCAGGCCCAGAGGTCAAATGTTGTGCCCAGTTCATCCAGTCAGCTAGGGGATTCTACTAGCTCCAGGGTAAACAAATTCCTTCAGTTAGACCCTCCGGTATTCACAGGTGCCAATCCAGAAGAAGACCCTCAGGACTTTATTGATGAGATACACAAGACCCTCAGGGTGATGCGTGTGACTGAGACAAATGGAGTAAAGTTGGCTGCCTACCATCTGAAAGGGATAGCCTATTCATGGTTTGAGTTATGGGAGGACTCCCGAGAGGAGGGGCGCCCTCCAGCGAGGTGGAGCGAGTTTGCTGATGATTTCATTGATCATTTCCTGCCCGCTAAGAAAAGGGCAGCCTGGGCAGCAGAGTTTGAAAATCTGAGGCAAGGTAACAAAAGTGTGTGGGAGTACCACATGGAGTTTGCCCGCTTGTCCAAGTATGTTATTCATATGTTGCCCCCCATGGAGGCTAGAGTGCGTCGGTTTATTCAGGGTCTCAATCATTTGACTATTAATGAGGTTTCTACAGCAGCATTGAATTATGACATGAACTACGGGAAGATGGTAGCATTCGCTCAGGCCACAGAGAACCGTAAGTTGAATAACAGAATGGAGAGAGAGGGTAACAGCAAGGTCCGGTGTACGGGCAACATGGGATAGTTGCTATATGGGGAAGATCATCTTTTAGGGGAGGATCATCAGGGCCTTCCCAGTCTGTTGCGTAGTCTTCAGCCAGTGCACCCCCATTAGAGCCCAGCCAGTAACAGTGGAGTCGTTTCAGGCCCGGTCAGGGCAATAGGGGATTCCACCAGCAAGGTCGGTCAGGGGAAATGTTTCAGCAGCAGCAGAGATCCCCGTTTCCCAAGTGCGAGAAGATGCACTCGGGGGTCTGCTATACGGAGTTGCCTATATGTTATGGATGTGGGATGAGAGGCCATATTAAGAGACACTATCGTGCATCTCGCCAGGGAACAGGTAGGGGCACAACTCAGCCCTCCAGTCCAGTAGTTGCCACATCTACAACCCCCTCTCCAGCTTGAGGTGCCCCAGCACCCGCAAAGCGTGGTGCAGCTAGGGGTGGTGCACAAAGTTTGGGAGGTCCCAACCAATTCTATGCTATGAGTGGTCGCCATATTGCAGAGGCTTCTCCAGATGTTGTTATGGGTATTCTGATTGTCCAATCTCATGATGTGTATGCACTTATTGACCCCGACTCCACCTTATCCTATGTTACCCCATTTATTGCTATGAGATTTGGGATAGAACCAGAGCAACTTCATGAGCCATTCCCGGTATCTACCCCAGTTGGTGAGTCAATTTTGGCTACTCGTGTCTATAGAAGTTGCATTTTCACGGTACGGGGTAGGGATACTACGGCCGATCTTGTTGAGTTAGGGATGGTCGACTTTGATGAAATAATGGGAATGGAGTGTCTCTATTCATGCTTTTCCAAACTTAATTTCCGGACTAGAACTATTATGCTTGAATTCCCTGATGAGCCCGTTATTAAATGGAAGGGTGATAATGTAATGCCTAGAGGTCGGTTTATTTCCTACCTTAAGGCCGCGAAGATGATCAAGAAGGGGTGTATCTATAATCTAGTTCGGGTTGCAGACACCAATACCGAGGCACTTGGCCTTGAGTCTGTACCAGTTATGAATGAATTTCCAAATGTCTTTCCAGATGAGCTCCCTGGGATTCCACCAGACAGGGAAATTGATTTCGGGATTGATGTGATGCCTGGCACACAGCCTATATCGATTCCACCTTATAGGATGGCACCGACAAAATTGAAAGAGCTAAAGGAGAAATTAAAGGATTTGTTAGAGAAGGGTTTCATCCGGCCAAGTGTGTCTCCATGGGGCACACCGGTCTTGTTTGTAAGAACGAAGGATAGATCGCTACAGATGTGTATTGACTACTGGCAACTCAACAAAGTCACAATCAAGAACAAATATCCCCTGTCAAGGATAGATGACTTATTCGATCAATTGCAAGGTGCTATGTGTTTCTCAAAGATCGACTTGCGATCTGGGTATCATCAATTGAAGATAAGGGAACAAGACATTCCAAAACAGCTTTCAGGACACGGTATGGGCACTTTGAATTTATGGTGATGTCTTTTGGGCTAACAAATGCCCTGGCTGCTTTCATGGACCTTATGAATCAAGTCTTCAAGACCTTTCTAGACTCCTTTGTGACAGTGTTCATTGACGACGTTCTGGTATATTCCCGAAGTGGGGAGGACCATGCTGACCATCTCAGGGCAGTCTTGCAGACTCTTCAGCAACTTAATTGTATGCAAAATTTTCAGAATGTGAATTTTGGCTTGAATCTGTCGCATTCTTGGGTCATGTCATTTCCAGGGAAGGAATTATGGTTGACTCTCAAAAGGTTGCGGTAGTGAAGAATTGGCCTAGACCTACCACTCCAACCGAGATTCGCAGTTTCTTAGGATTAGTTGGGTACTACAGGAGGTTTGTGGAGGGGTTTTCTACTCTTGCCTCTCCGTTGGCTAAATTGACACAGAAAGCAGTTAAATTTCAATGGTTTGATGCTTGTGAAAAGAGTTTCCACTAATTGAAATCAAGGTTAACAACAACACCAGTATTAGCCCTACCAGAAGGTACAGAGGGATTTGTGGTGTATTGTGATGCTTCGAGAGTCAGGCTAGGGTGTGTGTTAATGCAACAGGGCAAGGTTATAACCTACGCCTCTAGGAAACTCAAGAATCATGAGAAGAACTATCCAACCCATGACTTTGAGCTTGAAACTGTGGTGTTTGCACTAAAGATTTGGCGACATTATTTGTATGGGGTCCCTGTGGATGTATTTACAGATCATAAGAGCCTTCAATATATCTTCAAGCAGAAAGAGTTGAACCTGAGACAAAGAAGGTGGCTAGAGTTACTCAAAGACTATGATATTGATATTCTCTACCACTAGGGAAAGGCTAATGTTGTGGCAGATGCACTTACTAGAAAATCTATTGGGAGTTTAGCTCATTTGGGGGTCTATCAAAGGCCGTTAGCTAGGGAGGTTCACCGGCTAGCTAATTTGGGAGTTTGTCTTGCGGACTCTAACGAAGGAGGTTAATTATACAAAATAGGGCTGAATCATCGCTTGTGGTGGAGGTAAAAGAAAAGCAATTCAATGATCCATTGTTAGCACAATTTAAAGAAGGGATTCACAAACATAAGACCACAGATTTCTCCTTGGGCATGAATGATGGTACCCTACGGTGCCAAGACTGCCTGTGTGTTCCTGATGTTGACAGTCTTTGGGAAAGGATCATGGAAGAAGCTCACACATCCAGGTATTCCGTGCACCTAGGTTCTACAAAAATGTATCATTACCTCAAGGAAATTTATTGGTGGAACAACATGAAGAGGGATGTGGCGGATTTTGTGGCAAAATGTTCGAATTGTCAATAGGTGAAGGCCGAACATCAAAGGCCCGGTGGATTGACACAATGCATAGACATTCCAATGTGGAAATGGGAGATGATTAACATGTATTTTTTGGTAGGGTTTCCATGCACTCCGTGTAAGTTTGACTCAATTTGGGTGATCGTGTATCGACTTACGAAATCAGTGCACTTCTTGCCAGTTAAATATACCGACACGGTGGAACAATATGCTCAGTTGTATATCAAAGAAATAGTCAGGTTGCATGGCACTCCAGTCTCAATCATTTCAGATCGAGGGGCTCAATTCACAGCTAACTTTTGGAAGAAGTTTCAACAGGTTTTGGGTACGCAAGTAAACCTTAACACAACTTTTCATCCACAAACCGATGGGCAAGTAGAGCGAACTATTCAGACGCTTGAAGACATGTTGCATGCTTGTACTATTGATTTCAAGGGGAGTTGGGATGACCATTTTCCACTCATAGAATTCGCTTACAACAACATCTTCCATGCTAGTATTCAAATGGCACCGTTTGAAGAATTGCATGGTAGGAGATGTAGGTCTCCCATCGGATGGTTCGAGTTTGGAGAAGCGGAATTGATAGAGCCGGACCTCGTGCACCAGGCCATGGAGAAAGTCAAGCTTATTAAAGAAAGGTTGAAAACTGCTCAAAGTCACCAAAAATCCTACTCAGATGTGCGTCGCAGATATTTGGAGTTTAAAGAAGACGATTGGGTATTCTTGAAAGTTTCCCCTATTAAGGGTATCATGCGATTCGAAAAGAAGGGAAAATTAAGTCCAAGGTATGTCGGACCATACAGAATCATTCAGAAAGTTGGTCAGGTGGCATACAAGCTCGAGCTGCCGCCCGAGATGTCATTGGTACACCCGGTCTTCCATGGTCTATGTTAAGGAAGGTAGTAGGTGATCCGTCCACCATTGTGCCAGTTGAGACTATCGAGGTAAATTAAGAGCTATCATATGAAGAGGTCCCAGTTGCCATTCTTGATAGGCAAGTTTTTAAAACTGAGAAATAAGGAAATTGCATCCGTGAAAGTATTACGGCGAAATCAACACGTTGAGGAAGCTACTTGGGAAGCCGAGGATGAAATGAAAAAGAAGTATACACACTTGTTTGAATAATCATGTAATAACTTTATGCGTTTTAGTTCCTTCAAAACCGTATTTGTTGGCTGGATTTATGTAAAACCGTCCTCTTTTTGGTAATATGGTTGCTTATATGGCCATGGTTGATATTGTGCCAGTTATACTATGCGTATGAATATGCTTATGCTGTTATGGTATGTTTCTGGGGCTCTCTGACAGGTGGGTAAGGCCTAAATACAAAGGAAACTCTAGCGAAATTTTCAAAAATCTAGGGAGTTAGCTAAATTTGGGGACTATCAACCTGTTTCGGGTTGTGAAGAGGTGAAGATTGCACTAAGACTGTTAATAAGTGAACCTTGATCCTCATTCGAGGACGAATGATCTTAAGTGGGGGAGGATGTAAGGCCCTCTGAAATCCCTACTCGAAAACCCAGATCCTGTGGTGCCAAGTTAGGAGCATGTGTTAGCAATTCATAATTAGCTCGCCGTGGCGCGGACCTTTTTGGATTGAATAATGCATTAAAAAGTCAAGAATAAGTTTCCAGAAAAATGCAAAAAATGCGGTCCAGAATGCCGCCACAAATCAGGTATGCAGACTGCACATCTACCGTGGAGTTAGTCAGAATGTTGGTTGAAATTGAAGTCAATTATGCGGTCGAAAATGCGATCGCATAATATAAATGCGGACCGCATAGTAATTGCATATTTTCCTTTGAATTTTGTGAGGGTCAGTTCTGCGGTGCACTTTGCGACCGCAGAACGTGAATGCAGACCGAATTTCTACCGCAGACTCAGTTTGAGTGCCCAGTTTCTGGGGAGTATTTTGCGGTCCATTATGCGGACCATATGTTTACTCTGCGATCGCAAATGCAATCGCATATTTGACTCGGGGCTCCAATTTTCTAATTTTTTTACCCGACCTCCCTATCAATATATCCGGTGTTATAGCTTATTTTAAGCATTTTTCTGAGCATTTAGAGGGAGAGAGAGGGTTTTGAGAGAGGGAAAGTCTCCCCATCAAATTATCCCATAAGATATGGCTAAATCCTTGAAGAAAATCAAGTGAAGACCCCTAGACCTTCATCTCAAGAGGTAAAACTTAATCACCCCAAGTCTTATTTTTATTCTCAGATATAAGGGGTCACTAGTGAGGTGATTCACGGGTATAACAATGGATTCCTTACATGCATATCAAACCTTAGAGTAGTGAGAGGTAGTGAATTAAAGAGGGGTACAAAATGATATAAATTTCTCTAAAAAAGGGGCCTAAGATCACATTGCACCTCTAGTGTTTGTCAATAGGCTTGAACCAAGCTAGAATCTCAATCTCATCTCTAATTCTCGATTTAATTTGTAATTCTTACTCAATAGATCGAAGTGCTAAGAGTTACGGAAATTTGTAAAAGAGTAAGGAAAGCTTTATTGAGATATGTATGGCTAAAACCCCCTTCTATTTGAAATTGAGCACCATTGTCCTTTACGAAAGTATGATAAGAGTTGAATTGGCTAGTGTATTGACTGTTATTACACATTAATTGATTTGCAATTATCTATGCATGTACGTGAAGGATGTGCCTCAATGTGAATAATGCACCATTCTTAATAATTAGAGAAGGATGAAAAAGTACAATTATGTGTTGAAATACTTGGGCTATAAGCCAAAATCGAAACAAAGAATTATTCATGCTAACTATGTCCTCACTTACCTGTAATTGTAACTTGAATTATTATGGTATATGTGTCTATGATCACAACTTGTAAAATGAATTTTGAAAAAGGACAAAAAAAACGATATGATAATGGTGGACATGAGCGCCAAGGAATTGATATGATATGTGTGAAAAAAAAAGATTCAGAGGTGTTGACTAATGAAAAAGGAGTAATGCCTAGGCAAGGCGACCTAGCCGATCGGGTCGTGATCGGACACCTTGCTGCACACATGATGGTAATGTGCCGATAGTGAATTCCAAATAAGGGGAAGTGAGATATTGATTGAGAGTTATACCTCCAATGAGGTGACCTAGCCGGTCGGGTCATGACCGGACTCCGCTCAAGATGGCGGTGGTATTGAGAACAGTGGTGAACATGTGACGGAAATGCCCTAATCTAAGTTTTGGAAATTGTATGAAAGGTTATATGAATTATATCTTTAATATACCCATGTTATTTACTTGTACCTGTTTGATAGTTATTTCAAATAAAATGGTGTTTAGTTATACATACTAGTACTATTCAATGGTACTAACGTCCCTTTTGCCGGGGACGCTACATTTTTAAATGAATGTAGGTGGCTCCATAGCGGATAGTGCCGATCGTGTGTAGCTGAGCATTTTTCTACTCGAAGTCTTGGTGAGCCCCTTTTTCTTTCAAGGGGCTATATGGTTTATCTTTTGTTATTACAGATTTCTGCTTTTGAGGTATAGTCGGGGCCTTGTTGCCGGCATAGTTATGCTTATCTGTTGTATCCTTAGAGGCCGCAGACACTAGTGTGGGTTATGTACAAGTGTTTGGGGAGTCCACTATCTATGTTTTAATCCTAAACTTGTGATTTCCATAAATATTAACTCTAATAGAATCCTTGAAGCTAGCTTATGTACGGTAAATCTTTGTGATATGAAATGAACCAATGATGTAGTATGCACCATGTATCCTCGTCTAAGTTAATGAAAAGCATGGGTTCCGTATTCATATTGATTTGGGGAAGAAAATGTTCGGTAAGGCTTGCTCTGTCGGGTTCACTTGATTGAGCGTCGGTCGCACCTTCCGAGGTTGGGGTGTGACAATGGATCACCCCACACACCACCCGGTAACTGTTTATACATGTGGTGTTATCGCGTGGTCATCATATTCATGTCTACCCTTTCCCACCCCATTAAGGTATTAAGCGGGAAATGGTATCGTTACCTATAGCATGATATTACCCGTCCCAATCCTATCAGTCCTGGAGGAATTTGGGACTTCTAGTCCTATTAAGGGAAGGAATTTTTGGGCTTTTTTCAGGAGTTTAAAAAGGTTAAAATTTAAATGCGTCAAACAAAACACATAGGACAGTTATGGGGTACACATAACAATTAAAAGCTCAAGTTAGCCTCTTCAGAATCGCAGAAATCATGTATTTTAGCACGCCTTACATATACTGATTAGGTCCAAATTATACTTAACGTTAGGCGGGCTGGTTCATTACATATTTTCAGACAAGAAAGTCCGCATTAGGCTCACCTGGTTGTAACTTATCGAAGATTAATGCAGTTAATTAACTACCTATTGGTTTTCCTAAGTGATAACCTATAAGCATGGCATCTACTGATTTTAGAAATAAAGAAGTAAACTGATTACAGAAAGTTGCTAGTTATAACAGAATGATACGATTTCTGCAGTTGGTTACTACTGACAGACTAATCTTAAAACGAGTGATTCAGATTTGGTTGATAGTTCCTATAGGCATGCTTTCTAGCGTCGTTAATTTTAAACATTTTTTACAGGTGTAGCAGGAGTGCAGAAATCCTACGAGCATGGTATCTAGGATGCAATTGATTATTATTTGATCTATAACTGTTTGCCCAATAATAGATGAAACAAATGCAGAATATTAAAGACATGGTCTCTATATGCAAAATTCTTATGAGCATGATATCTATATGATATACAGAGTTCTTATAAACATGATTTCGATATATGACATTGCAAAATTCCTATGAGCATGATTTCTATATATGAAACTGCAGAATTCCTATGAGCATAATTTCTATATATGAAAATACAGAATTCCTATAAGCATGATTTCTATATATGAAAGTGCAGAAATTCAAAGAAAACTCCTATAGGCAGGATATCTACCCTTAAGCATACATAAATAACCCTCCCCTTTTTACTAAAACGCCATAAGTTATTACAAATTTATTACAGACCAAATGAATCAAACAGAAAATAAAATTACATCAGAGCTTTTAAGCTACATCCAAGGAGTCTAATTAAGACCCAAGGTCTAATAATATGATATGAACCAACGGCCAGGATCAGGTTCCAAAGCCTTTCTCTTATCTGGAGTGTGTCAAAGTTCTAAAAAGTTTCAAGAACTCCTAGCAATGCTTACACCCAAATATCATTACAGAACTGAATTAAAGTGCAGTATGGAAGGACCAGCCCTCCAATGTCCATGTTCAAAGGGAACTCAAGGTCCCAAGGCAAGGCTCATTGGAGGGGGGCAGAACTTAGAATCTAGGAATAAGTGTAAGTGCAATAAAGGGGATTAAGGGATGCCAAGGTAGGTTGGTGGTCATGCCCAACAACATAGAATGCTGGCACACCCCTGACCAGCCTATTAGCCAAACATTGGAGAATTAGGACCTATTGAAGGTCAAGCCATGGCCTGGGCAGTAATTAGGATACTGTCAGGTGAAGGTTTTAACTCAGCACATATAAGGGATTAGGGGTAGGGATTCATATGGGAACAGAAGCAAAGAAGGAAAAATACTTAGCATAAGTTACAGAACATGAACAACAAACCACACAAAAGAATGAAACTACAGAATAAACACATAGGGATGAGGCAAAAGTTTAAATAAAAGACAAACCAGTTTCAAAAAGAGACAAGCAAAAGGGAGCAAAAGTCTTGCAAAGAAGCCACGGTACAAACAACAAGAGAGAATACTTTGTGTGTGAGTGTGAGTTCAAAAAAGACTCGAGTGTCGGTTATCTTTGTGTTAATGAAAAAAGCAGGTATTTATAGGGTGAGAAACAGGCAGAAAATAAGGTAAGGGCTATAATTCAGACATAATTAAGGAATGTGTGTTCATTAAAAATCAAATTAGTATCAAAGACTTCCTTTAATTAAGGAATTAAATCAAACGGTAGCATGCGAGTGTTAAATAAGGAAAGAAATCACGTAGGGGCTGAACATGTCAAATAAGGAAAATATTTTCAACACAGTACGAGTACACAATAGGTAATAGAGGTTAGGTTCATTAAAACTTAATTAAGGAAAGGTCTGTAAGAATCCCATACTAGTGTTATTAAGGTAATGGGATCAAATCAACTTAAGTAGAAAGGTAGGGTCGAAAGTTTAAAGGAAAGTATTTCAACAAGTCCAAGAAACAAGGGAAATCAATACAATAAGGGAAGAATCAATTACAAAAGTGCAATCAGAATTACACAAAGAGATTTGAAATCAGTCCACAATCAAAGGTTATTTTGAGAGGGAAATTTAAGCTATAAAGAGTACATAAACATTAAGCATGCGAGGCTGGATTTAAGACAAAGAAGAGTGTCATGCAATCAAAAATCAGTGAGTAGAGGACTATAGGAACATGGTTGTCCTCTCAGAGAAGAGAGAATATCAGATAGCATGCAAAAGGTCAAGTAAAAAAGTCTAATAGAGTTTAGCAAGAGGTCGGAATCGTATGAAGAAACAAAGTTGACACCAAGATTTTGAAACTCAGTCGAGCAGTAAAGGAAACAACTTTAGGAACTCAAATAGGTCCAAAGAGACTAAGGTTTTGAAATCAAACACGTTCAGAGATAAGAAACAAAAAAATCACGTAACAAGTAGCCTCAAAAACTCGAATGAACCCCAAATTCTAGGGTTTTTACCATTAATCGAATCTAGAGATGAAAACAAGTAAGTCAGGCAAAAATATTAACGGAATAAGTTCAGAAATCTCAACGGAACTGAGACCTTTAACACGTACTTCCCGGTAGAAGAAACTCATGAAAAACATAATGAAAGAAAAATCATGCAAAATACAGTAGAAGAACTCATAAGGGCAAGGTAGAAGAAACACAGTAGAAGAATCATAGTAGAGCATGTTAAAAATCAAAGAAACCTTAAATCAGAGAAGGTGAAAGGTTTAAAAACAAAGTTTTGAAAGAACCTTTTGAGAAAATGTTTGAGACCTTAAGATAAACACAGATCTAGGACAGATCTAGAGAAATTAGAAGAACCTCGAAAGGTTAGGGTTTCAGAAGAAACCAAGAAGTGAGAAAGGCCTGAAAAACTCATGGATCTAAGCCAGAGAAGTTAGACTCAGGCTCGAACGACCATGATACGCCGGAGTAAAGCCGGAGACGACTATGGAACCCTGAATCGAAGAAAACCTGGGTAGAGATCTTCAAGGTCAGGCCTTGAACCTTCAGAAAACCGGTGTATAAGAGCACCAGGGGGTGGGTGTAAGATCCCTATAGCTTTGGTGGCCATAGATTCCGGTGGATCTCCGGTCTGAGACGGCAGGAGGCGGCTAGGGTTTGAGAACCCTTGAGAGAGTTTGAGAGAGTGGAGGGTTTCAGAGGCGGCAGTTGGTGAGAAATGAGATAGGGTAAATGGGTCATTTGAATTAAAAAAGGAAGGGGATGAGGGGAGCTGTTGATCTAAAAGATCGACGACTGGGATTAAATAGGGACCGAGTTTGGGTATGATAGGAAAAGGTATGGGTCGGGTTATAATAAAATTGGGTTGTTTGATTAGGGGCATAATTGGGGGGGGGGGGGGGTTTAAATTGAGGCTACAATTGCAATTGAAATGGCTATGTATTAAATAACTAATTTTTCCCCTTTAATTTATATAAAAATAGTTAAAATGATTTTAAAATAAATTAAAAGCAATGAACTAATTAATAATATATAAACGTTAATCTAAAAATACTGGGAATAATTTTATAATTGTAAAATTCCATTAATCGTAATATAGTCTATGATTGCAATTTTATGCGATTTTAGTTTAAAAATAACAAATAAATTTGTAAAAATATGCAAAAATTACCTTTATTATATTTTGGTATAAATATGAGGATGAAAATAAATTATACACAAAAAGGTAATTTTAAGAATAATTATCGGATTTTGTACTGCCAAAATAGACAATAAATCGATTTTGCAAATCTTAGAAAATTAGGAAAAAATACCAAAACTCTTGGGCATGCTTATGTATGCATACATATACTGTTTTGAGAATATTTTGAGTATATAAAATACATAGGGAAAATTGGGTATCAACAGTGATGACGCCTACTAATGTGAGCTAGGTAAGCCAATTATTTGAGAAAATTACTTCTTTATCCAATTTATGCCTTTTTAACAATTATAAAGCAATAACGTGAGAACATCGGAAGATTTAAAATAAACGGAAGAAAAACAATAGAATATCTGAACATGTATCCAAAATAACTTTTGAGCCTCAACTACCTAGAACTGGTATCACAGATTCACAGACGATCTAAGATTTACTACATACAAAGTTTGAAAATGAACGATACACTATTTCTGAATTAAGGAAATGAAACAAAAATAAAGGAATAGAGGGAGACGCTAGGGCCTACGGACGCCTACAGGTCTACCTTGGATCTCCACGTGGACTGAAGGTAGTCACCTAATCTACGGTCCAAAGTCAACAACATTAGATCTGCACAAAAGAGTGCAGAGTGTAGTATCAGCACAACTGACCCCATGTGCTGGTGAGTGTCTAGCCTAACCTCGGTGAAGTAGTGACGAGGCTAGGACCAGACCACCAAATAAGCTGTGCAGTTAAATCATATACAGCAGAAATAGAAACAGATAATTACAACTAAAGTTGGACGGGGGAAAACATGCTACGAGGAGTAACAGATAACAACAGAACGACTGTAGAGAAACATAAGAAATACTCTAAATCAATTACCAGCAGAATAAGGAAATAGAAGAACAGGCACACAAGTGATACCATTGCAGACGTGCAACCCGATCCCATTACATATGATACCGTTGCAGGCGTGCAACCTGCTCCCATTTCATATATTACCGTTGCAGGTGTGCAACCCGCTCCTATTTCATATATTACCATTGCAGGCATGCAACCCGCTCCCATTTAATATATCACCGTTGTAGGCATGCAACCCACTCCCATTTCACATATTACCATTGCAGGCGTGCAACCCGCTACCATTTCACATATCACTGTTGCAGGCATGAAACCCATTCCCATTTCACATATTTCCGTTGCAGGCATGCAACCCGCTTCCATTTCACATATTACCATTGCAGGCGTGCAACATGTTCCCATTTATTTTATCAACACCAAATCAAGAATATCGGTAAGGGAACAATAATATTAGGACAAACATCCCCGCAAGGGAACGGTAATGATAATTACATCCCGGCAAGGGAACTATAATGATGATAACATCCCGATAAGGGAACTGTAATAAAATTCTCATATGAAGCGCAATAAGCCACAACAGAGGCATAATGATTACAATACAAGAATCATGGGCATGATTGATACTAACTTATAGATATTCGTTACCATGCCTATACGTTGTACTCCACAATGAACACGTAACAAATAAGACAACACTACTAATCCCTCAAGCTAAGGTTAGAACAAACACTTACCACGATGCCACAAACACAATTCACGTCTCAACTATCGCCTTACCCCTTGATTTCACCACCAATTTATTCGTATCTAGCCACACATTACTTAATTACATCAATAAACGCTAAAGAAATCAATTCCAATGCACGAAAATAAGTTTTTCAAAATTTTACCCAAAAAGTAAATAATCACCCCCAGGTCCACATGGTCAAAACCTGAGGTTCGAACTGAAACCCGATTACTCATTCCCATAAAAAACCAAATATATAATTTATTTTGAAATCAGACCTCAAATCGCGGTGCAAATCCCCAATTGTTGAAAAACCTAAGTTTTACTCAAAACACCCAATTTTTCCCATTGAAATCATTGATTTTAAGTTAAAATCATGCTAATGATTGAAGGAAACGAGTTAAAATTGACGTAAAACCGATTTGGAAAAAGATTTATTTTAGAAAAATCATCCTAGGTTGTTTATGTTTTGAAGAGATGTGAAATATGGTTGATTTTGGGCTAAGTACAAAAATTTGCAGGTTGCAGTTATGGGAATTGCGAACAGGGTTCGCAATTATGAACCCCGACGTCTGCTATGTTCGCATTTGCGAAGGGGGTTCTCACAATTGCGAGTTGGAAAATGCGAACAAAGGATCACATTTGCAACAACAGGCCCCAAAGGGGTGTATCGCATTTGCGAAGGGAATCTCGCATTTGCGAGAAAGAGCTGGCCTGGGCTATTTCGCATTTGCGACTCAGCCTAGTTCGCAATTGCGAGCCAGGCTTCTCAAATGCGATGCCTGCAGGTCTAAACACACCAGCCAAAAACCTGCAATCCACCAAGTCCAAAATACACCCCGTGGCCTATCCAAAACTCACCCGAGCCCTCAAGGCTCCAAACCAAACACACACACCAACCTAAAAACATCCTATAGACGCGGTCGTGCATTAAAATCACTAAAAAAACATCAACAACTATGAATTTAGCATCAAAATCATGAAATTTTCTTAAGAACTTCAAGTTTCCAATTTTTGTTTTAAAAAACGATCCGATTCACGTCGTTTCAAGTCCGTTTCTTAACAAATTTCACAGACTTATCTTAAATCACATATAAGACCTGTATCAGGCGCCGAAACCAAAATACGAGCCCGATACCATCAAGTTTTAATTACAATTCATTTCCAAATCTCATATGTAATTTCAGAAAATAATTTTCTTTAAAAATTCATTTCTCGGGCTTAGGACCTGGGAATTCGATTCTGGGCATATGCCCAAGTCCAGTATTTTCCTAGGGAACCTCTGGGGTCGTCAAATAATGGGTCCGGGTCCGTTTACCCAAAATGTTGACCGAAGTCAACTTAATTCATTTTATAATCAAAATTTATTATTTTTCACATATTGGCTATCTAGCTATGCGTCCGGACTGCGCATCGCAAATCGAGGTAAGACTAAAAGAGGTTTTTAAGGCCTCAGAACGCAGAATTTACTTTTAAAACAATTAATGACCTTTTGGGTCATAACATTCTCCACCTATAAAATAACCGTTCGTCCTCGAATGGACATAAGAAGGAAGTACCTGAGCCGGGGAAAAGATGGGGATAACGGCTCCACATATCGGACTCAGACTCCCAAGTCAAAGCCTCAGCATGCTGACTTCTCCACTGAACACGAACAGAAGAAAAACTCTTCGATCTCAAGTAACGAACCTGCCTGTCTAGAATAGCTACCGGCCCCTCCTCATAAGACAAGTCCTTGTCCAACTGGACAATGCTAAAATCTAACACGTGGGATGGATCTCCGTGATATTTCTAAAGCATGGACACATGAAACACTGGATGCACGACTGATAAGCTCGGCGGCAATGCAAGTCTGTAAGCCACCTCTCCCATTCGATCAAGAATATCAAACGGGCCAATAAACCTAGGGCTAAGCTTGCCCTTCTTCCCAAATCTCATCACGCCCTTCATAGGCGACACTTGAAGCAATACCCGCTCACCGACCATGAAAGACAAATCTTGAACCTTGCGGTCGTCATAGCTTTTTTGCTTGGACTGAGTTGTACGAAGCCTATCCTGAATAATCCTGACCTTGTCCAAGGCATTCTGTACCAGATATGTACCCAAAAACTGAGCCTCTCCTGGCTCAAACCATCCAACCAGTGACCGACACTACCTACCATACAAAGCCTCATACAGAGCCATCTGGATACTAGACCGGTAGCTATTGTTCTAGGAAAAACAAAAACTGATCCCACGAGCCTCCAAAGTGAATGACACAAGCTCGAAGCATATCCTCCAAAATCTGAATAGTCCGCCCAGACTGCCCGTCCGTCTGAGGATGAAATGCTGTGCTCAACTCAACCCATGTGCCCAACTCTTGCTGAACTGTTCTCCAGAAATGTGAGGTAAACTGCGTACCTCGATTAGAAATAATAGACACGAGCACACCATGAAGACCAATAATCTCCCGGATATAGATCTCAGCTAACCTCTTAGAAGAATAGGAGACTGCAACAGGAATGAAATGTGGTGACTTGGTCAGCGTATCAACAATAACCCACACTGCATCGAACTTCCTTTGAGTTCATAGAAGTCCAACAATGAAGTCCATAGTGATACACTCCCACTTCCACTCAGGAATGTCAATATTCTGGGACAAACCACGAGGCCTGTAATGCTCGTACTTAACCTGCTGACAATTCAAACACCGCGCCGCATATGCAACGATATACTTCTTCATTCTTCTCCGCCAATAATGCGGCCGCAAATCCTGATACATCTTAGTGGCGCCCAGATGTATATAGTACCGGGAGCTATGGGCCTCCTCTAAAATCAACTCTCGAAGACCATCCACATTAGGCACACAAACTCGACCCTGCAATCTCAACACTCCATCATCACCTAAGATAACCTGCTTGGCACCTCCATGCTGCACCGTGTCTATAAGGACACACAAATTGGGATCATCATACTACGGATCTCGGATACGCTCCAATAATAAAGAACGAGCGACTGTGCAAGCTACGGCTAGGCTCAAAAACATCCAACCTCAGGAACTGATTGGCCAAAGCCTGAACATCCAAAGCAAGCAGTCTCTCACTGACCGGAATATAAGCAAGACTGCCCATACTGGTTGACTTCCTACTCAAAGCATCGGCCACCACATTGTCCTTTCCTAGATGATATAATATGGTGATATCATAGTCTTTCAATACCTCCAACCATTTTATCTACCTTAAATTCAACTCCTTTTGCTTTAACAAATACTGGAGACTCTTGTGATCCGTGAACACCTCACATGCCACGCCTTACAGATAATGCCTCCAAATCTTTAACGCGTGAACATTGGCTGCTAACTCCAAATCATGAACTGGATAGTTCTTCTCATAAATCTTCAACTACCGCAAAACATAGGAAATGACCTTGCCATCCTGCATCAATACCACACCATATCCAATACGCGATGCATCACAATAAACTTTATATGGCCCTGAACCTGTGAGCAAAACCAACACCAGTGCGGTAGTCAAAGCTGCCTTGAGCTTCTGAAAGCTCGCCTCACACTCGTCCGACCATCTAAACTGGGCAACGTTCTAGGTGAACCTGGACATCCGGGTTGCGATAGATGAAAACCCCTCTATGAACCGATGATAGTAGCTTGCCAATCCTAAGAAACTTCGGGTCTCTGTAGCTGATGCTAGCCTAGGGTAGTCCTTGACTGCCTCAATCTTCTTCGGACCGACCTGAATACCCTCTGCTGATACAACATGACCCAGGAATGCAGCTGAACTCAACCAGAACTTACACTTTGAAAACATTTCATATAACTGACTCGCCCTCAAGGTCTGAAGAACCACTCTAAGATGTGCTCGTGCTCCTCCTGGCTGCGAGAATAGATCAAAATATCATCAATAAAGACTATCACAAACAAATCCAAGTAAGGCCTAAACACTCGATTTATGAAATCTATAAAAGCTGCTTGGGAATTTCTCAACCCGAATGACATTACCAAGAACTCATAATGTCCGTACCGAGTGCGAAAAGCTATCTTAGGGACATCAGATGCCCTAATCCTCAACTGATGGTAGCTAGATCTTAAGTCAATCTTTGAAAATACCTTAACACGCTGAAGTTGGTCAAACAAATCATCAATCCTCGGCAGTGGATACTTATTCTTGATTGTAATGTTGTTCATTGCTGGTAATTTATACACATTCGCATAGATCTATCCTTCCTCTTAACAAAAAACACCAGCTCACCCCAAGGACAAAACACTAGGTCTAGTGAAACCCTTTTCAAGCAAGTCTTGCAACTGCTCCTTTAACTCTTTCAACTCAGGCAGGGCTATACGATATGGCAGGATAGAAATGGGCTGAGTGCCCGGAGCCAAATCAATGCAAAAGTCAATATCCCTGTCGAGTGGCATACCGGGCAGGTCAGAAGGGAATACCTCAGGGAACTCACGAACAAGAAGCACATAATCAATAGACGGAACCTCAGCACTAGAATCACAAACATAGGCTAAATAGGCCAAGCACACTCTCTTGACCATACGCCAAGCCTTCACATAAGAGATAACACTATGGGTGGAATGACCAGGAGTCCCTCTCCACGCTAAATGAGGTAAATCCGGCAAGGCTAAGGTCACAGTCTTGGCATGACAGTCTAAGATAGTGTGGTAAGTTGATAACCAGTCTATCCCTAATATGACATCGAAATCAACAATGTCCATAAGTAGAAAATCCACGAGTCTCAAGACCTCCAATCATAACTATGCAATAACGATGGACTCCATCTACTACAATAGAATCACCTACGGTGTAGACACATAAATAAGAGTACTCAAAGAATCACTAGGCATGATCAGATATGGCACAAAATAAGATGACACATAGGAGTATGTAGACCCCGAATCAAATAAAACTAAAGCATAACTGGTACAAACCAGAACAGTACCTATAATAACTGCATTGGAAGCCTCACCCTCGGGCCTGGCTACAAGAGCATAACATCAGGGCTGGGCCCCAACACCCTGAAATACATCTCTGGGATGACCTACTGCTTGCTCGCCTCCACTTCTAGCGGCCTGAGCTCCACCTATAATACCTCTACCTCCACCACTAGCACCTCTATCCCTACCCTAGCTGGCTGGGGGGTTGTGGAACACTCGGTGCCTGAACCATGGCACAGGAACCCTGATGTTGAGAGCTACTCGATGCTCGAGGGAAATACCTAACAATGTGCCTTGTGTCTCCACAAGTAAAATAAGCCCTCGGCTGCTGGGGTTGACGACCCTGGAAAGTCTGAAGTGGTGGTGCACTAATAGGAGTTGGTGGTGCACTATAGGGCTGCTGATCCGAATACTGCACATGTAAACCACGGCCATCTGAAGCGCCGTGAGAAACCTAAAATACTGAATGAAAAGGCCTAGGAGGATGGCCCCTACCATACGAATCCCCGCCTCCAAATGAGGCACCACTGAATCTGCCTGAATGATGAGGCCTCTTATCCGACCCATGACCACCCCCTACGATAGAACCATCTCCAATATCCTGGCCATATTGGCTGCCTCCAAAAAAGAAATCTCACATCCGGTCTCCCTTGCCATCTGAGGTCGAATAGGCTTGATAAGTCCCTTAATGAACCTCCTCTCTCTCGGTGGGAAGTATGACAAGACAATGACGAGGAAATTCGATGAATCTGGTCTCATACTGAGTAACGATCATAGAACCCTGATGGAGACGCTCAAACTACCTCCGATAGGCCTCTCTCTAAGTCATAGGGAGAATGTTCTCCAGAAATAACTGAGTAAATTGCTCCCAAGACAAAGCTGGTGATCCGGCTGATGTAACCAAGCAATAATCTCTCCATCAAGTCTTGGCAGATCCTAACAAGCGAAAAGTAGCAAAATCAAACCCATTGGTCTCCACTATCCCATGTTCCTGAGAACCTCATGACAACTGTGGGATCCTCAGAAGATGCACCGCTGAACGTAGTAGTAAAGAGTTTGGTAAACCTGTCCAACCTCCGCAAAGCATCGGTAGACATAGATGCTCCATTGCCGGCTTTGGCCACCATACCCGGCTGAACTGCTCTAATTGGTTGAACTGCTAAAGTCTGAAACTGGGGCGCTACCTACTCCAAACTACGAGTAGCAAGAGTCTGGGGTTGTCCTCCAGCCTGAGAGATGGCCGGTGCTACAGAAAGTAAGCCTGCTTGGGTGACGCTATCCCTAAGTCCCACTAGACGGACTAGAGCATCCTGGAGTACTGGGGTAGCAATAAACCCCTCTAGGACATGAGCTGGGCCCACCGGAACTACTGGGGCCAGAACCTCATTATCAAAGTCAACCTGAGGCTCCGCTACTGGTGCTGCTGCTCTAGGCTAAGCTCTGCCCCTACCTCAGCCTCTAGCACGATCTCGGCCTCACCCTCTGCCCCTCGTGGGAGCTGCTGCTGGGGGCTCGGGCTGCTGGTCAGCGGATGAGGAAGCACGTGTTCTTGGCATCTGTGATAGAATGGAATAGAAATTCAATCAACATTCAGAAACCAGACCGCACGACAGAAACAAATAGATGTGAAAATTGTTCCTAACCCGGCAGTGATTCCTCAGACCCTACTAAGCTTGTCTATGAACTGTGAGACCCATGTAACCTAGAGCTCTGAAACAAAATTATCACGACCCGAATTTTCCACCCTCAGGAGTCATGATGGCGTCTACTAATGTGAGCTAAGCAAGCCAATTATTTGAGAAAATTACTTCTTTATCCAATTTATACCTTTTTAACAATTATAAAGCAATAACGTGAGAACATCGAAAAATTTAAAATAAGTGGAAGAACAATAATAGAATATCTGAACATATATCCAAAATAAAATTTGAGCCTTAACTACCCATAACTGGTGTCACAGTTTCACAGACGATCTATGATTTACTACATATAAAGTCTGAAAATGAATGATACACTATTTCTGAATTAAGAAAATGAAACAAAAATAAGGGAATAGAGGAAGACGCCAAGGCCTGCAGTTTCCTGCAGTTCTACCTTGGATCTCCACGTGGACTAAAGGTAGCCACCCAATCTAAGGTCCAAAGTCAGCAGCACTAGGATCTACACAAAAAGAGTGTAGAGTGTAGTTTCAGCACAACTGACCCCATATGTACAGCAAAAATAGAAACAGATAATTACAACTAAAGTTAGGCAGGAGGAAACATGCTACGGGGAGTAACAGATAACAACATAGCGACTTTAGAGAAACATAAGAAATACTCTAACTCAATTACCAGCAGAATAAGGAAATAGAAGAACATGCACACAAGTGATACCATTGCAGGCATGCAACCTGATCCCTTTACAAATGATACCGTTGCAGGCATACAACCCGCTCCCATTTCATATATTACCGTTGTAGGTGTGTAACCCGCTCTCATTTCATATATTGCCATTGAAGGCGTGCAACCCGCTCCCATTTCATATATTACTATTGCAGGCATGCAACCCGCTCCCATTTAACATATCACCATTGCAGGCATGCAACCCGCTTCCATTTCACACATTACCGTTGCAGGTGTGAAACCTGCTCCCATTTCACATATCACCGTTGCAGGCATAAAACCCGCTCCCATTTCACATATTACCATTGCAGGCGTGCAACCCGTTCCCATTTCTTTTATCAACATCAAATCAAGAATACCGGCAAGGGAATAATAATATTAGCACAAACATCTCGGCAAGGGAACAATAATGATAATAACATCTCGGCAAGGGAAATATAATGATGATAACATCCCGGCAAGGGAACTATAATAAAATGCTTATATGAAGCACAATAAACCACAACGGAGGCATAATAATTACAATACAAGACTCACGGGCATGCTTGACACCGACGTAAAGATACTTGTCACCATGCCTATACGTCGTACTCCACAATTAACACGTAACAAATAAAACTCGACTCCTAATCCCTCAAGCTAAGGTTAGACCAAACACTTACCTCCATGCCATGATCACAATTCACGTGTCAACTATCGCCTTACCCCTTGATTTCACCACCAATTCACTTATATCTATCCATAAGTTACTTAATTACATCAATAAATGGTAAATGAATCAATTCCAATGCATGAAAATAAGTTTTCAAAAGTTTTACCCAAAAAGTCAAAAATCGCCCCAGGCCCACATGGTCAAAAATCGAGGTTCAAACGGAAACTAGATTATCCATTCCCTCACGAACCCAAATATATAATTTATTTTGAAATCGGACCTCAAATCGAGGTCTAAATCCCAATTTTTTGAAAAACTTAGGTTATACCCAAAACACCCAATTTATCCCATGAAAATCATTGATTTTAAGTTGAAATCATGTTAAAAGATGTTAATTATTTAAGGGAACAAGTTAAAATTGACTTATAATCGATTTGGAAGAAGATTTGTTCTTAAAAAATCGCCCTAGGGAGTTTATATTTTGAAGAGATATGAAAAATGGTTGATTTTCGGCTAAGTATAAGAATTTGCAGGTTGCAGTTATGGGAATTGCGAAAAGGGTTCGAAATTACAAACCCTGACCTCTGCTATGCTCGTATTTGCGAAGGGGGTTCTCGCAATTGCGAGTTGGGAAATACTAACAAAGGATAGCAATTGTGACAACAGGCCCCAAAGGGGTGTATCGCATTTGCGAGAAATAGCTGGCCTGGGCTTTTTTGCATTTGCAAACTCGCATTTGCTATCCAGGCTCCGCAAATGCGAAGCCTAGATGCCTGAACACACTAGCTAAAATCCTGCAATTCACCAAATCCAAAATACACCTCGTGGCCTATCCAAAACTCACCCTAGCCCTCGGGGCTCCAAACCAAACATGCACACCAACCTAAAAACATCCTACGGACTCGCTCGTGCATTCAAATCACTAAAATAACATCAAAAACTATGAATTTAGCATCAAATCATGAAATTTTCTTAACAACTTCAAATTTCAAAATTTATTTTTCCAAAAACGACCCGATTCACGTCGTTTCAAGTTCATTTCTTACCAAATTTCACAGACTTATCTTAAATCACATATAAGATTTGTACCAGGCACCAGAATCAAAATACAGGCCTGATTCCATCAAGTTTTAATCACAATTTATTTCCAAATCTCATATATAATTTTAGAAAATAATTTTCTTTAAAAATTCATTTCTCGGGCTTGGGACCTCGGAATTCGATTCCAGGCATATGCCCAAGTCCCATATTTTCCTACGGACCCTCGGGGACCTATCATATCATGGGTCCAGGTCCGTTTATCCAAATTGGTGACTGAAGTCAACGTAATTTATTTTATAATCAAAATTTATTATTTTTCACAAATTTTCACATATTGGCTTTCTGGCTACACGCCCAAACTGTGCACGTAAATCAAGGTGAGATCAAAAGAGGTTTTAAGGCCCCGGAATGCATAATTTACTTTTAAAATAAGTGATGACCTTTTGGGTCATCACAACCACCAAGGATGGTGTATTGTAGTCCAGTAAGAAATTATCTGATTGAGCACCCCTGCAATTCCAAATAATAAAATTCATACGATTATCAGTTGGTTCAAACAGTTGACTGCTCCTGTGGTTCCTCTGAGTGCTTGTCTGTCCTGGTCGAAGAAGAAACGTTGGAAGTAGAAGCATTGCATACTTCCCTAAATCTAGATTTGCAGTTGGCTTTAGTCTAAATGATGTTGTTAGTAGATTTGGAGGACACCTTATGGATATTTTTCTTTCGTACTCCTCCTTCTAGACAAAGACCTTGATTGTATCTAGACATGCATAAATTGGACATGTTTCTCTATGGTAAACGATTGCTGCTTCTAGTTCTGGTTTAAAGTATAGGTCTTTTTCTACTAGAATGGGATTGTGGGGTGGTGAGTGCGTTGGTTATGGAGTTGGGGTTGGAGGAGTCACTGGCTCCATTGGTGGAGTATTTAGTTGGGGATCCATGTAGGGTTGGATCCATTGTGTGGTAGGAGTGGGATGGGGGTAAAATGGCATCTGAAGAATATGCGGGTGAAGATGAAGTGGATCCCAATATGGTGTTGGGAGAGTCTCACAGCCCTAAACCTAGACCCGGTCGTGATGGCACCTCTCGTGAAGAGAAGGCCAGCCGATTAAACCCAATTCACCTTTTAAATAGTTAAGTGGTAATAAACAGGTTATGCGTGATTAATTAAATCAACGTCTAAGAAAAAGATAGTATAATATGTGGAATATAGCCCATACACAGCCAAATACCGGGGTGTCACAAGTCACGAGCATCTAACAACACAGAATACTCCAAAACAACTATAGAGTTCAGTACAAAACTAAAGACATGAAGAAGTAAGAAAGGGAGGAGCTTCGGGCTGCGAACGCCAATAGCTACATAAAGACTCCTCGGATCCGCTTGAAGCTGGAAATGATCAACACTCGAGAGCCGGACAAGATACACGTGAATCTGCACATAGGGTGCAGGGAGTAAAGTGAGTACTCCAACTCAGTAAGTAACAAATGTAAATAACGACTGAAACTAAGAAAACATGAAATGCACAAAGCATTCTATAATGAAGCAGTAAAACCATTTAAAAGCAGTAAACCAGTGAAAAGATAAGTGAAATCCTTTTTCAACAAGAAAGCAGGTAATTGACAGTCAATTAAGGAAAAGTAAACACATAGAAGTTTGCCCTTCGGTCACAGTATCAACAAATTCGCCCCTCGGGAAACATCTCAGAACAATGTCAGCCCCTCGGTCTTAATCTCACATCACAATGGGTATCCGCGCTCATTAAGGGTGTGCAGACTCCTAGAGGGGCCTCTTACGACCCAAGCGCAATATCAATCCATTTTGTGGTGTCATCACTAGGCTCTAAACCTCATATAAATCAAGCCGCCTCGTGGCATACATATCTCAGGCCCTCGGCCTTAAATCAATATCAGTGTTTCCTCGCATCATAGTCCCTCGGCCTTACTCAGTCAAAAATACTCACAAGCCACTCGGAAAATAGTAAATAGTGTTTTTCAGCCCAAACATCATTTAAGTATTAAAACTGAGTAAACATGGCTGAGTATGAAAACAGTGGAAAATAGCATGACTGAGTTCAAGTGTAAAGTTAAAGATAGTGAGGAAATATCAATAAAAATCCCGAAGGGTTCAAATAGTTGGTATTCAGCCCAAATATGGCATTCAGCCCAAATAATGATGATATCAAATAGATTTCAGTCAAATACGCAGTAAAATCATCAATCGGGCTAGACCAAGTCGCAATCCCCAATAGTGCATGACCCCACGCTCGTCATCAAGTGTGTGCCTCACCTCGATATAGCACTACAAAGTGTAATCTGGGGTTTCAAACCCTCAGAACATTATTTTCAATCATTACTCACCTCGAACCGATCAAGTCTCTAGATCGTGATGCCTTTGCCCCTCGAATCGGCCTCCACTCGCATCGAATCTATCAAAAAACAGAATGAAGATGTTAAAATATGCTAACAGAACGAAGCCCAAGCAAATAAATCAATAAATAATACAAATCCCGAAATTACCAAAACTCGACCCCCCGGCCCACTTCTCGGAATTCGATAATTTTTTCACCAATAAATTCCTTATCTCCGCACGAGTTTATACATATCAAAAGTTCAAAAATCAGACCTCAAATGGTCCTTCAAATCCCCAAGCAAATGTCGCCAATACTAAACCCTAGTTTTCCCAATTTTCTCCCATAATTTCCATAATTTCTAGCTCCAATCCATGAAATAATAGCATAGGGATGAGTTTTTAGGTCCAAATTCCTTACTTCAACGAAGGCCCCTTGAAATCCCTCTTTCAAATCGTCAAAAAAGCTCCAAAGCCGAGATAAAAATGGTAAAATAACTCAAAATTCCGAAGGACACAATTTATACCTTCTGCCCAGACATTTTCGCATCTGCGACACATTACTCGTTTCTGCAGAAATCACTTGCCAGCCACAAACCACATCTGCGATCAATCTTCCGCATCTGCGGCATCGCATATGCGGCCACTCTAACTACTTCTGCGGTTCCTGAAATTTCCTCAACAATTCACTTCTTTGGCCACTCTTCTGCTTGCGGCGCCGCACTTGCTGTCCCCAATCCGCAGGTGCGAAAATATCAAAAGCAGCAAATTCAGCAGCTGCAACAAAATCCAAAACTTCTCCGTCAACCATCCGAATTCACCCCGAGGCTCCGGGACCTCAACCAAAAGCACAAACATATCCTAATACCATATCCAAACTTTTTCCAATCTTCAAAACACCTCAAACAACATCAAATCATTCAAAACACATCGGATTCAAGCCAAACTTTCTAAAATCTTCCGATTCCGCTTTTGATAAAAAACCTAACCAAACCATGTCTGAATACCCTGAAATTTTGCACACACATCCCAAATGATATAACAAAGCTGCTTCAACTCTTGGAATTCCATTCTGACCCAAATATCAAAATCTCACCTACCAACCGGAAATCGCCAAAATATCAACTTTGCCAATTCAAGCTAAATCTACTCCGAACCTCCAAAACCCATTCCGATCACACTCCTAAGTCCCAAATCACCTCCCAAATCTATCCAAACCATCAGAACTCATATTCGAGCCCTCTAACAAATAAGTCAACATTCGGTTGACTTTTCCAACCTAATCTCACCACAAAGAGACTAAATGTCTCAAACCTTACCAAAATCATTTCGGATTTGATACGACCAACCCGATACCCCAAAACACGGATAAATAATGCATGAAGAAGAAGAAATGGGAGAAATAGAGCGGTAACTAATGAGTCGACTGGCCGGGTCGTCACATCCTCCCCAACTTAAACAAATGTTCGTCCTCAAATGAGCCAAGAAACATACCTAAAGCCTCAAACATGTGAGGATATCTACTCCGCATCTCTTGCTCGGTCTCCCAAGTAGTCTTCTCCACGGGCCGACCTCTCCACTGAAGCTATATCCTTTGACCTTAACTTTAGAACCTGATGACCCAAAATAGCTATTGGCTCCACATTATAGGTCAAATCATCATCCAACTGAACCGTGCTGAAATTCAGAACCTGAGATGGATCCTCAATATACTTTAGAAGCATAGAAACATGGAATACGAGATATGCACTCGACAAGCTGGGTCGCAAAGCAATCTCATAAGCCACCTCCCCAATACTCCTAAGTACCTAAAAAGGCCCAATGAATCGTGGACTCATCTTCCCTTTCGTCCTGAATCTCATAACACCCTTCAAGGGCGAAACCTTCAACAGAAACTTTCTCACCAACCATGTATGACACATCCTGAACCTTCCTATCAGCAAAACTCTTTTGCCTCAATTACACTGTACAGAGCCTCTCCTGAATTACCTCCACCTTCTCCAAAGCATCCTGCACCAAATCTGTTCCCAATAGCCTAGCCTCACCGGGCTCGAACCAACCAACTGGCGATCTACACTGTCGCCTGTACAAAGCCTCATATGGAACCATCTGAATACTCGACACAGAGATAGCAAATCCATGCCCATAATGACATTAAAATCCACCATACTCAATAATAAAAGATCCACTCAGGTCTCTAGACCCCCAATAGTCACCACATACGACCAATAAACACGGTCTACAATAATAATATCGCCCACCGAGGTAGATACATTAACAGGTAAAGCAAGAAACTCACAGGGCATACTCAAATAACGAGAAAAGTATGATAACACATAAGAAAAGGTGGAACCGGGATCAAATAATACATAGGCATATATGTGGCAGACTGAAACAATACATGTACTAACAACATCTGAAGCAATAGAATCAGGTCTAACTGGAAGGGCATAAAAATGGGCTTGACTGCACCCTGATCGACCTTCCCCTATGGGGAGAGCCCTAGCCGACAGATCTCCACCCCTAACTGGATGGGTGGGTAGTGGGGTGAAGCAATTAGCGCTGAAGCCGATGATTGACCCCTCTGCTGGGATGAACTAGCAAAATGACATGGAAACTACCTCCATATATGACCTATCTCCACACTCATAACAACTCCAGGTGCTGGAGAAGGGGATTAAAGGGAACCCTCGCACCGGAGTGACTAGCAGATACACTCGGCATAGAAGAGACCTGAACTGATGGAGCACGAGATGGAGTCTGAGCTGGAAGGGCATTATGTGATGACTATCCCTGATGTGAAGTGTGAGAAACATGAATCGATGACGCCCTATGATAACCTAGGCAAGCTGGCTGAGTAGGCCTAAATGGACGGCCTCTGCCGTGCTAAAACTGACCCCTCGAAGGAGCACCACTGTAACTACCAGATCCTTGAGGCCTCTTGGCCTCCCTCTCCTCTCGCTCCTGGCGACAAACAGACTCAATCTCTCAGGAAATATCCATAAACTCCTCAAACGTAGCACCAGTCATACCCCTCCCTGATGAAGAGAATACGGAGCTGGTAAGTAAGACCATCAACAAACCTCCTAATCCTCTCTCTATTTATCGAAACCAAAGTAGATGGCATAATCAGCCTAGAACCTTAACTCATACTACGACACGGTAATCTCCCCTTGACGAGACCACTCAAACTGCCTATGAAGCTCCTCTCTACGAGACTACAACACATACTTCTCCAGAAAGAGAATGGAGAACTTCTACCAGGTAAGGGGTGCTGCACCAACAGGCCTACGCCTCTCAAAATCCTCCCACCAAGTGAAAGCAGCTCATGAAAACTGATAGGTAGTTAAAGCGACCCCGTTGGTCTCCAGAATACCTGCTGTATGAAGTATCCTTTGAAACTTGTCCAAAAAGCCTGGCATCCTCACCATCTGCACCACTGAAGGTCGGAGACTGAAGCCTACCAAATCTCTCCAACTTATGTTGCTCTACCTCTGGCATGGCAGGACTTACATAGTCCTGAGCAGCTGTGATCGGCTGGGCTGGATGTGCCCCCGGCGTCTGAAGCCCCTGCACAACCTGCTCAACTGTGTGAGCGGTGGGAGTCTGACTACCGCCCCGACCTAAGAAGTAGCTGTGGCTGTAGTGGCTGAAACCGACTAAGCTAGGGCAGTGTAAGCTGATAAGATCTGAGCCAAGGCCTCATAATGACCCGGAATCACAATGGGCACAACTAGTGCCTGAGTTGGTGCTGCTAGAGCGTCCATAGCTGAGACATGGTCCTGAACTGGGGCAGCTGGTGGATCTACAGGTGCTGCCCTCGCTGCTCTGCCTCTACCACGACCACGACCACGATCGCGTCCTCGGCCTCTAGTGGCCCCAGCTGGTGGTACTGGTGGTTGTCCATCCTGACTGATAGCGCGTGTCCTCACCATCTGTGAGAGAATAGAATAACAGAAGTTTAGTCCTCGGATCAACAAATTCGCACAACATGAATTTCAAGGATATGAAGTTTTGCTAAAAGCTTTTGTAGCCTCTTGAGGATAATACAGACGTCTCTGTACCAATCTGCGAGACTCTACTATAACTGCTCATGACTCGTGATACCTATGTAACCTAGGCTCTGATACCAACTTGTCATGACCCTAAACATATATCGATCGTGATGACGCCTCTCGTGAAGACAAGGCTAGCCTATTCAACCCAATTCACCTTTTAAACAGATAAGAAGTAATAAACAGATTAAGCATGATTAAATAAACTAAAGTCTAAGCAAAAGATAGTATAATATACAGAATACAGCCCGTACACAGCTCGATACCAGGGTGTCACAAATCACGAGCATCTAACAACACAACACGGAATACTCTAAAACAACTACTGAGTTCAGTACAAAACTAAAGATATGAAGAAGTATGATAGGGAGGAGCTCCAGGCTGCAAACGCTAACAGCTACCTAAAGACTCCTCGGATCCGCCTGAAGTTGGAAAGGATTAGCACTCTAGAGCGGGACCAGATATACGTAAATCTGCACACAGGGTGCAGAGAGTAAAGTGAGTACTCCAACTCAGTGAGTAACAAATGTAAATAATGACTAAAAGCAAGAAAACACAAAATACACAAAGCATTCTATAATGAAGCAGTTAAACCATTTAAAAGCAGTAAACTAGTGAAATCCTTTTTCAACAAGTAAGCAGGTAATTGACAGGAAATTAAGGAAAAGTAAGCACATAGAATTTCGCCCCTCGGACACAGTATTAGCAAATCCGCCCTCAGAAAACATCTCAGAACAATGCTAGCCCCTCGGGCTCAATCTCACATCACAATGGGTACCCGCACTCATTGGGGGTGTGCAGACTCATGGAGAGGCCCCTTACGACCCAAGCGCAATATCAAGCCATCTTGTGGCATCATCACTAGGCTCTCGGCCTCATATCAATCAAGCCACCTCATGGCGTACATATCTCAGGCCCTCGGCCTCAAATCAATATCAGTGTTTCCTCGCAACATAGGCCCTTAGCCTTACTCAGTCAAAAATCCTCACAAGCCACTCGGGCACTAGTAAAAAGTGTTTCTCAGCCCAAAAATCATTTAAAATATCATTTATGTATTTAAACTAAGTAAACATGGCTGATTATGAAAATAGTGGAAAATAGAATGACTGAGTTCAAGTATAAAGATAAAAACAACAAGGAAATATCAATAAAAATCCCCGAAGGGTTCAAATAGTTGGCATTCAGCCCAAATAATGATGATAGCAAATAGAGTTCAGTCAAATACGCGGTAAAATCATCAATCAGATCAACCGTGTACCTCACCTCAATATAGAACTACAATGTGCAATCCGGGGTTCCAAACCCTCAGAACATTATTTACTGTCATTACTCACCTCGAACCGGTCAAATCTCTAGCTCGCGATACCTTTGCCCCTCGAATCGACCTCCACTTGCATCGAATCTCTGCAAAATCAGAACGAGGACGTCAAAATATGCTAAGAGAACGAAGCCCAAGTGAAAACAATCAGTAAATAAAACAAATGCTGAAATTACCAAAACCCAACACCCGAGCCCACGTATTAGAATTTGATAATTTTTACACCAATAGATTCCTTATCGCCCCACGAGTTCATACATATCAAAAGTTAAGAAATCTGACCTCAAATGGCCCTTCAAATCTCCAAGCAAAGATCTTTAATACTAAACCCTAGTTTCCCCAATTTTTACCCTAATTTCCATAATTTCTAGCTCTAATCCATGAAATAATAGCATAGGGACAAGTTTTTAGGTCCAAATTCCTTTCCTCAATGAAGGCCCCTTGAAATTCCTCTTTCAAATCGTCCAAAAAGATCCAAAGCCGAGATAAAAATGGTGAAATAACTCAAAATTCGTGAAGGACACAATTTATACCTTCTGCCCAAAAATTTTGCATCTCCGGCACATTACTTGCTTCTGTCGTACTGCATTTGTGTTCATTCATCCGCTTCTGCAGAAATCACTTGCCAGCCACAAACTGCATCTGCGATCAACCTTCACCATCTGCGACTCCACAGATGCGGCCATCCTAACCGCTTCTGTAGTTCCTGACATTTCCTTAATAATCCGCTTGTGGGCCACTCTTCCACTTATGCAGCACCACACCTGTGATCCCCAATCCACAAGTGCGAAAATACAAGAAGCAGCAAATTCAGTAGTTGCAACAAAATCCAAACTTCTCCGTCAACCATCCGAATTCACCCCGAGGCCCCCGGGACCTCAACCAAAAGCATAAAGATATCCTAATACCTTATCCAAACTTGTTCCATTCTTCAAAACACCTCAAACAACATCAAATCATTCAAAACACATCGGATTCAAGCCAACTTTCTAAAATCTTCCAAATATCGCTTTTGATAAAAAACCCAACCAAACCACATTCGAATACTTTGGAATTTCGCACACACATCCCAAATGAAATAATGAAGCTACTTCAACTCTCAGAAATTCCATTCTGACCGCTAGATCAAAATCCCTCCTACCAACCGGAAATCGCCAAAATATCAACTTCGCCAATTCAAGCCTTAATCTACTCTGAACCTCCAAAACCCATTCTGATCACACTCCTAAGTCCTAAAATACCTCCCGAAGCTATCCAAGCCATCAAAACTCACATTCGAGCCCTCTAAAACATAAGTCAACATTCGGTTAACTTTTTCAACCTAAACTCACTCCAAAGAGACTAAGTATCTCAAACCTTACCAAAATCATTCCATATTCGATCCGATCAACCCGATACAACAAAACACGAATAAAAAAGCATAAAGAAGCATAAATGGGGTAAATGGAATGGTAACTCATGAGATAACTGGTCGAATCGTCATAGAGAGGAAGCGGATGATATGGTGCAAGGTAAGGTACTTGCATAATGGACCAATGGTAGCAACCATAAATTTTCATCCCTAATTGCATGCCTCCACTACTATTTGTGCAAAGTTCCTTGGGTGGTTGATGAGAATGGTCATTTCCTAATGGTTGACCTCCAATGTAAAGATTAGAGCATGATTCTGTAAGCCTATCTCGAGCCAAGAGGTGAGATGAATTGGTGCATGTGGTGTTTGAGCATTGTAGACAATGGTATTGGGTTCCATTATCAGGTGTGAAGGAGGGAGGGAGTGTGGAGTTTGATTGTAATGGAGACGATGAATGGGCTGCCTGGTTGTAGTGTGTGGTCTGTGTAGATAATTAAGATTTGGGGAGAACATCTTCCATATTGATAAAAGTGAAGTGTGGTTTGGGTGTAGTAATTGGTTTAATTGAATTAGGTTGGTCCGGATTTGAAAGACCTATAGAAGAAACTATAGCTATGGTGGAGATGGGCGGTTGGATTGACAGTTTTGTAGTTAGTGTTTTGATGTAGTTTGTAGAGTTGAGGACACCATCATGACCTATGTGCATGGGAGCTACAATAGGGTTAGTCAAAGGTAGTGGTATTTCGGGTGGTGGATAATTTTCTAGATTGGGTGTTAGGTTTTCTTGGGGTGGTCAATAAGGTGTTTGTGGAGAATGTAGTATGCTTTGTATGTGATAGTGGCTAACGTGGCTATCTGCATGACTTAGGATAGGTAATGAGTGTTGTTCATTTTCTAATTGGGCAAAGTGGAAAAGTACTTGAGTGGAAAATAATGGAGGTAATTGGCTATTTTCAGCAATATGATTAGAGGGTATAGACTTATCAAAATCAATAGGAATTAGTATTGCGAATTTATTATAGGTTAAAAGAGAACTCATAGACGGTTTAGAGATAATATTATGACTAGTAGAAGGATTAGTATTAGTAATGACTAATTTTGTAAATGGAAGATTATTAGAAGTAGTTGACCCATACTTACCTGAAGAAGGTGTTGAATTAGCAGCCAAAGGTTGCACTTGTTGTAATTGATTTACCTTATAAGAGTTAATTTTCATGGGTACTTTTTTAGGAAATTGCACTGTCTTCCATTCCTCAGTATTTAAATGGTTAGTGTTAGGAGTGGTTGATTGGTTAGTGGTAGCAGTATGAATTTCTTCTTGAAAATTATAGGTACAAGCTCTATGATTATGCCCCATCCGACCACACTTAGTACATAGCAAATTTAATCCTTCATAGAGGATATTTTGCTTATGAGTTTCAATGTAAATATGTGTTCGTAAGGATTAATCCAATGGTATTTTCACACATAATCTAGCATGTCTTCCTCTTGTGGTTGAGGAGGTGCAAGTATCAACAGTCAACAGTTTCCCAATTTTATTACCAACTTTCTAAATAATATGAAAATCATAAAATTCAATATGTAATTCAGGTAGTCATAATCATATAGCAGAGTAATTGATTTTTATTTCAGAAGCCATAAATTTTAGTTCCCATTGACGAACAGATAGAAAGTAATTTAAGGTATAGATTTTTTGCCATAAGGTATAGATTTTCAGTAGGTTGCCATAAGGTATAGATTTTTTGCCTAAGTATTTGATGTGCAATTTTACGATCATAAACCTTGACAATTACTACATGTTGCGATGGTATATAAATCCTACTTTTTTCTTCAAGAGAAAGTAGAATGAAATTATAGGGATCATCGGGTGCCTCCAGTTCATCATTAAACGACAAACCAGTTTTTAATGGTTCATGTTTGGTAGATGATGTATAGGAATTATTATGAGAGGTTAAGGTCTGTAGATGCGATGGGGTAGGAGAAAGAGTAGGATTTTTTGTAGCTTCATGCATATCAATAATCATGTTGATGTTTGGAATGTCAGTGGAATTGGTTGGTGTAGATGAATCTATAAGGATATCACGTGGTTTAGGGGGAATAAGATTGCAAGATTTATAATTTTGGGATTTCACGTAGAGAGAAAGTCACAATGCAGTTCTTCTTCCTCTCTTCCTCCCCTCTCCTCGTTCTCTCATATTCAACTTTTTTTTTCAATTTAAAGCTTTTTACACTGCTAAATTATTAATTTTCTCACAGATTACAACCAATAAAATTTTTATCTATACTCAAAGAACAACTTTATCGAAAATCTGAAAAAATAAACCAAACCCATATGGGTTAGAATTTGAATTTGAGATCTAAATCAGTCATGTTCACCATCGACAAATTTGTTGTTCATGTTCTTTCCTATCCGATCATACTCTTCTTTAAATCACTAGAAAAACAAATGAAAGAAGTCGTGAATGTAGGTTGTCCATCAAAACAGTCTTCTAACTCATCATTCCTAACTTTGATTTCCGTATCAGAAAATACTAATTTCTGGAAGATTTTATTTTAAAAATAAAATTTAAAGTAGAAACTGAAGTTAAAAAATGGAGGGAGAGGGTGTTCAATAAAACGGGTTGAAATCTGAGAAGAATTTGTAGTGAAGAAAAACCATGAGTTTCATTCTCTTCTCGAGAGATAAATGCTAGGTGGGGTGGGAGGAAAGAGTTTGATGTGGAAAAGACGAAAAAACCTTTTAGTGTGTACACTTTTTATTTGCAATAAGGGGTATTTTGGGTAAAGAAAAATGGGTACTTTGCTAATTGACCATCTTCAAATTGAACCTAATCATATATAGTTAATTTTTATAATTTGAAACTAACCAAACTAAGTGAAAGAACATGTTGGGTTTTTAAGTAACCTCGTATAGTTTTTGGTTTGGTCAAATTTTTCGATTCTTCTTGAAAACCCGTAAGCAGTATTTTAAAAGATATTTTCTAGGTGCGCCTCAGGGCGAGACATACCAAAATCGTACTGAGTCATACTGCTGGGGAGTAAGCATCATGGAGCGTATGGCTCAATATTCCAGGCATTCGCCTAGGCTTAAGAGCCTGTTTGGCTTAGCTGATTTAGAGTAGCTGACAAGCACATGTGCTGAAAAGTAAGTGTTGAAGCTAATTTAGAAAATAAGAAGTTACGTGTTTGGATAAAAGTGCTGAAATTAATAATAAACATTTAAAAATTTGGGTATACAGAGAGTTTTGTTTTAAAAAGAAGTATTTAAGGGATAAAATAATAAATATTTGGTCAAACCTAAAATGCTTATAAGCTGAAATTTAATAAGTTGAGGGAGACCAACTTATGGCTTTTGGCTTTTGGCTTTTTTTGGCTTATAAGCACTTTTAATTTTACCAAACGCGTAGATAAGCCAAAAAGTGCTTATAAGCTGGTCAAACTGGCTTATAAGCTTAACCAAACACACTATAAGTCATAATATTTTTGGAGTTCATTCGGGGCGTAAGCCCCGAAAACTTTTTCAAACTTCAGCCAAAATTACTAATAATTTTTTTACCTAAATATCTAAAATTTAACACATAGTAAATTTTCAAACTAAAAGTCTCAAAAGGCAAAGGTTTTTTCCTAATCATTTATCATAATTTCGTAATTTTTGTCTTTGTCGTTTACTATTGAGTAACAAATACACTCTAGACAAAGTGCAAATTAAAAGCAAAGAGTTTTGTCCTCAAATTTTTAATCTACTTCTACGCTTGCATTTTTCTTCTTTATGCATTATTTTTTTATTCTTTAGCTTATTCTTTTCAAATTAGTTTTTGATTTTTAATTTTGATAACTCTATTTTGGCTACTTGTATTATATAATGAGTATTTATATTTTATTACAGTACCTAATTTTAAGTTTTAAACAATAACTTTATTTTATTGTCACTGGAATATAATGTTTATAACTCTAAGTATATTCTATCATAGTCATGTTATAGGTGTAATGCATTTTTTGTATTTTTCAGTTTTAAGTGAAATATATATTCTTTTGTATCGTTCATGCACATGCTAGCATGCTCATGATAGAATTTTTTTTTTTTTACAATTTTAATGTATTTTATTTATTAATTTATAAAAAATATTAAAAAGTAAATACTCATGAAGCTTACTTCCAGTGCCCTAGGGCTTTCCCCATACTTAACTTAGACAAAATGTTTAGTCAATCACCCACGCCTTTTAAAATACTACCCATAAGTAAAATCGTAAGCTCATGAGTTGTTAAAAATATACTTGAATTAATTATGTCCAATATAAATTAGATTCAGTTTATACATTTCAATAAAGTAAAACAACAATTACGACCATAAACGGGTGAAATATGTATTAATAATGTGTGAAATAGATTTATGAAATAAAATATCATAAAATACTTGAATTAATGCTGTTAGAAATAGATTTATCAAATCTAATATTATAAATAATTTACCTAATGTGCTAAACTATCTGCTTATGACCAAGTCTACGATGGGCTATATAAATACAGGTGAAAATGTATGATTTTTGACATAAAATAAGATATATATTATCATACTTTTGTTGTAGAAGTTCTCTTATTGGTCAATGAGGTGCCAAAAATTTTGGTTGTACTTTTACCGAATTTTTGGTGCCTCTCATTGATTCAATTAGAGGGTCTTTTTCTTGCCAAGCAAGATTAAAAGGTCGTCAATGTCATGACCTAACCTTTAAACTAGTAATTAGTTGTTGTTTAGTGATATCTGTTGTTATTTGTTTGTTATACAAAACTTGGTTTTAATTGTTACTAAAAACTCATCCCAATTTTATATTAAGGTTGAATTCATTTGTTTTCATTGTTTGACATATTTTGAAAGTTAGGAATACATTAACTTTGTTTACCTCAAAAATGTGTGTAAAAATTAAAGATAATTTGTGATTTTAAATATATGTGATTTATTCTAATACCGGTAAATATACAAGTGATATTAAGTTTAAGTAAGAAGAATTGATGAAGAAAACCAGTGTTGTTAGAGCAATGGGGTTCTCGAGCTCCATTATCACGGGGCCTCGTGGTGAGCTAAGAGCCAATAAAGTATGAACAATAAAGTAAAGATAATAAAGCTGAAGAACAATTGCTGAGCACGACAAATAAGAAAAGCAGGGTAGAATGTTCTATTGCAGTGAATGATCCTTCTTTTACAAAGATTGGGGTCCCCTTTATATAGAAGAGGAAAACCCTAATATGGTACTTTTTCAATTATGGTAAAGAATTCTATTGGTACAGCTGTATAACAACCTAGTACGGTCTTGTACCATTTTGTATAAATCATATCCCTTAATTTATACTCTGACCCACGTGTTCCTGCGGAATTTCCGCTCTTTCTTGAGTGTTATCAAAATTGTAATGCCCTCGAGTCGGATCATGCCATGTAATGACCCGATCGGTTATTTCGAGCCCTAGCGCGTCGTTCAGCAGTCTGAGGCCATGAGTAGCTTCATTTCAGGTATTGTGACTTGTTTGCATGGTCAGAACTTAAATTCCGGAAGATCGGAGTTAAATTTAAATGAAAATTTTCATTTGAGAAGCTTAAAGTTGAAAGAATGAACTAGGATTGGAATTTTTAGTAAACAACCTCGGAATCAGAATCTGAAGGTTCCAGCAGGTTCGTATGATGATTTCGGACTTGTGCTATGCCCGGATTGGGTTTTGGATAACCCGTGAGCGTTTTGGCGCATATTGTGGAAGTTAACATTTTAGAAGGAATTTCTTAAGTTTGGCTTGAAGTGCATTTCAGTGTTATCGATATCCGTTTGGGATTCCGAGTCTGGAAATAGCTCTGTATGGTGATTCTGGAGTTGGGAGCGTGATCGGAAGTGAATTCGGAGGTCTGTAGGTCATTTTGAAGCCAATTGGCTAAAGATAGAAATTTGAAGGTTTTGGGAAGTTTGACTGGAGAATGACTTTTAGATATCGGGGTCGAAATCCAATTCCGGAAGTTGGAGCGGGTATGCAATGTCAAATATGACTTGTGTGCAAAATTTGAGGTCAATCGGACATGATTTGATAGGTTTAAACATCGGAAATAGAAGTTGAAAAGTTCAAAGTTGATAAAGCTTGAATTGGGGTGTAATTCACGGTTTTAGCGTTGTTTGTTATGATTTGAGGCCTCGAGCAAGTCCGTAATGTGTTTTGGGACTGGTTGGTATGATTGGTTGGGGTCCCGGGGGCCTCGGGTGGATTCCGGGTGGTTAACGGATCGAAAGTGGAATTTGGGAAGGCTTGAGATTTGCTGCTTCTGTCATAACCGCATCTGCGGTTCTTGGACCGCAGATGCGGTCAAATGCTCGCAGAAGCGGAAGGGGCCAGGTCCAAGGAAATCGCAGAAGCGGCCAAGGGACTGCAGAAGCGGTTCCGCTTAAGCGACCCCCAGACCGCAGAAGCGGTCAGCTTCCTTTTTCCCAAAGCCGCAGAAGTGGCGAAAAATCGCAGAAGCGAACTATTTTCGCAGAAGCGGAAGCAGCTGGGGCAGTGAGATATTTTAAGTTCGTGGTTGAGTTCATTTCAGCCCCATTTTTCTTCCATTGGAGTCGATGGGGAGCAACTTGGAGATGCCATTTTCGTCACTTGTCATGAGGTAAGTAAATTATGCTAGCTTTGAGTTAAATACAAGGTTTATACATGGATTTAGGCAAGAAAATTATAGAAATTTGGGATTTTGGTGGAAAACCTAGGAATTTAAATTTCTTCGAATTTGACCACGATTTTGGGTATGGAATTTAGAGAAAATTATATATTTGAGTTTCCAAGGTCATGGGTAAACTTTATCTTCGAGAAATTTCGGATTCCGGGCACGTGGGCCCGAGGGCATTTTTGTCAACTTTTTGTTCGGGGTTAGGAATTGTTATAAATTGGGTTGTAAAGTATAATTGAGCATATATTAATGGATTTATATGATTGTTGGCTAGTTTTGGAGTATTGTGCGTTGGTGCAAGTATTCGGAAGAATGTAGAATGCCGGTTGTGGATCTTAGGAGCGAGGTGAGTCTCCTTTCTAATCTTGTGAGATGGAATTTACCACATAGGTGAATTAAATTGGTTATCTGCTCCTATTTGCGGGAGGCTACGTACGCACGAGATGACGAAAGTCCGTGCGTAGCTGCTATTACGCTACTGTCCGGGTAGTCTAGGACGCAAAAATATGTTGTATTTGAATTGCTTAGATCACATTAAATTAATAAATGGATTTCTAAAAAGACTTAAGCTTTGTTTTCTCAAAATATTATAGAGAATTGTCCTTTCTTGGATAATTGCCCCATGATTAACTTCTTGACTAATTATCTGTCTGTGTGTGTCTATTTTGGAACGAGCCGGACGCCTCGGCAAATTAATAGATGCATCTATAGACGCGCCGTCGAGCCTCGGCAAGTGCACATTTATTTCTTTTGGATCGGGCTGTCGCCTCGGTATGATTTGCGCATGCCTGTGTTGCTTCCTAAACTTAATTAAGTTATTATTGCCCTTTTGTGGCTAAAAATATTTGGATTATATTTTAAAGAGAAATTCGGAAAATTTTCCTATGAAAGAACTACGTGTTTATTCGTTTCCTCCATTTGGATTAGAATCATGATTATAAAAATAAATCCACTGTTTAATATGTGTATTAAGGATAAATAATCATTGGACTATTAGAGAGTGTCAAAGTTGACCATCTCGTCTCTACCCCTTCGGGATTAGGCGGGACACTTACTGAGTGCACGTTGATTACATACTCATACTACACTTCTGTGCATTTTTGTTGCACATGTATATATACCTCTAGGAGCCTACTGGGCGTAGCAGCATGGATGACTCTGGGACTAGGTGAGCTGCATTGTTCGAGACGACCCGCAGCTAGTGTAGTTCCCTCCATTGTTTGCTTATTATCATTTCCCTGTCCACTGTATCTCGGACATATGTTGTATTTTTTTTCATATAGATAGTTGCTCATGCACTTGTGACATCGAGTTTATGGGATGGTTTTGAAGTATTGTATTAACTGTTCAACATTTAAATTTGATTTAAAACTGTATCCTTTAAAATTTCTTAATAACTAAAGAAAAATCCTGGATTTTCTAAAATGTTAAAATGATGTTTAATTGAGTATTTGAGTTGGCTGGCCTGACGACGGTGTCCGGCGCCACCACGGCCCTTAGTGCATTTTGGGTCGTGACAACATGGTATCAGAGCACTAGGTTCCCGACGATCTCACGAGTCATGAGCAAGTCTAGTAGAGTCTCGCAGATCGGTACGGAGACGTCTGTACTTATCATCGGGAGGATACAGGGCTGTTAGGAGTACTTCCCTTCTTGATTTCCTTATCATGCGGTTTAATTACTTTGAGGCTTATGACTTTGATTCCTTCCCACTCAATCTTACGCGACGCGAGCGCTTGTTAGAAATCGATGATTTTAAGAATTGAAATGGCACTACAAATGTGGTGCGGGATGATTTTCCCGATATAGTGGATTGGACTATTATAGTTGCATTTTGGAGGGATATCCTATTGTTTCAACACAGTAACAGAACTTTTAAGAGCCTTGAGGCTAGGCACAGGTTGCCATGATGCTTATGAGCAATTATTCCGCAGTGTTGTTGTAATGGTAGGGTGTTGACCATATGTCGGGGCAGTAAATGAATTGAAGGGAGGTTTACTCAGCGTGTAATCAAGGGATTCAGTATTTTATTCCCGACATGGGAAAGTCAAACGAACTGAGGATGGTTAGAAGTGGACTGGTGGAAGTAATGAAACGTGGTAATTGCAAACGTGGTGGAGTTATCCTCTACATTGGGATGCGGTCATCCTAATTGGACATACTAAGTTTGTCGATGTTACAATCTGCTACAATTCGCCTTTATTACAGGATATTGTGAACTAGTATAGGAGTTACGACTGTCAGATATCGAATAGTGCAGTAGTTTAAGATCGAATCAGAATTTCTAATGTTGACGGATCGATAAAGATGACCTTTGTAAAGGTTTAAAGTTAGCAGCAATGGTGGATTCAAGTGCCACGAAGATAGATTTCATTTAAGGCAACAATTGAGCAGTAAAGTATGAGGAAGGACATGTGGGAAGTGTCAGGTGGTGTTTAAAACTTCCAGAAGGCCAAGTATAAGGAGCAAGGTCGAGAGGTTAATTAAAGAGATGAGTTCCGCCAAAGTAGGAGAGTGGCGAGGGTTGCATATGGGCTTGGTAGTAGGATGACTACGCGCCTTAAAGCGAGTTTTGGATCAAATTGGGGATTTTAATGATTGGTGATTGAATCCTACGGGTATGATATGAAGTATGGGCTATTATGCGGCAAAAGATTGATATGAAGGAAAGGAGCTGCTTGAAATGGAGGATGGTGCAACATAACCCTGAATTGGAAGGATGTTGTCGCACATTTAACGGATGTCCGCGAGGAGCGAATGGGCTTGTGCAGCTGGAAGGTGAGCTCGGACTCAGGATGGGCTATTGGTGTCATAGTGAATGTACCCCGTGCAGCGGCGTGGGAAGATGTCAGGAAGTGATTCCCCTAGGTGGATTATTCCCCGCGAGCAGATTAACGGTCGCGTGGTATGCGAAGCTTCTGCAAAGAATTATATTGTTTGTTCAACAAAGAGATCGGTTGCGCGAATGTGGTTAATGATTCAGAATATGAAAGATGGAGATGCATGGGAAGATTCCGAGAAATTTTGATAACTTATGACGGGAGGTTATGTCAATAAGAGGTAAAGGTCGGGCGAACTCAAGAATGGTGAAATTATGGCTTCAAGATAAGTGGGAGAGTCCCACCGCTTATGATTGGGCTGTATAATTAACTGCTTGCGTGATTTCTTGTTATTAGCATGTTGATGGATTATTTCAGCTATGAGAAAAGACCATAAGTGGTAATTCGAGCAAATGAATTGTTGGAGGTATGCGATGGTTGGCGTTATTGGCTTACGTCCGGACTTGGAAAAAGGTTCAGGATTTATGCCTTGTATGGATACAAGTTTCAGAGAAAGCAATTTTTGCCAGGTGCCTCGCCGAGAGGGTATTCATGTGTTATAAGATTTATGGGGTGAATTATATTCGGGACCAAGTCAGAGCGGGTGGCTCTCAGTAATGGTCCTAGTGAATTCAAGATGTATAGTGTGGTGCCTAATGATGTCGAGCTTGTAGGTACGATTAAGAATCAAGCTTTGTAGTATTATATGAGAAGAGGCACAGAATGTTCCGTGATGTTTGACTGGCGGTGAAACATTAAGGTGTTATGAAATAGTTCGTGGGAATTGAGACAGCCTGGTCTCGTGATTCAAGGACCCTCGGGGTGAGTGTAGATGGAGTATGTTATGTGTTGAATGGAGTTAGTCTTATTTTTAAGGCAAGCAAGGAGGAATTAGAAGAAGGTAAATTTATTAGCCATAGTTGAATTAGCATATTGGGGCCAGTGATCAGTTCGGTCCGCGAGATCAAGTTATGTGTATGATTTGTGGGGGTATGTGTGTGGCCTGTCGGCCGCCGTGATTGATGATTTATCAGGGCCATTCTTCTATTATGGCTTGTTAAGTGGAAACGGATTCCGGAAGGGCTATGGTGGCTTGGACCACTACTTGCAGATTTGCATATTCCACGGTTACGGGAATTTACCTGTGTGTTGCTATGATTCTCCTGAAGTGAGTTAAGTGAAAAGTTCGTATATGATGAAGTGTTAAGATATTAATAATTTTGGAGTTATGATGAAAAATCGTGTTCTATCGTATGTTGGCACGTTGGGTGCAATGAGTAGCATAGAAATACGAAGTGAGGATCAAGGTTGCAGTTCAGTGTTAACAAGGATGTCACGGGCTCGGATAAGCAAGGAAAGGGTTGAATGATTAGATTAAATTGGAATTGTCCTCAGCGTCACCTGAAATCGATGTGTTGTGGAAGAGGCTAAAGATTTAAACCAAGTATGAGGGTTGTGGTAATATCATTAATTTGAGAATTTATGCCTGGAGGGCACTTTGTATATTGGGTTATGAACTGAGGAGGTTGCTCCGGTTATGGTGGTTATTCTTACGCGATATGAGGTAAATGGGAGTTACTACGGACCTTTGAAAGGTTATTGGCCAAGTTAGTGCAATCAGAAATCAGCTTGAGATTGGTGGATTTATTTATTTGTGAACAGGGCTTTATATCAGGCCAGTGGTGTTCATTTCAGCGAGCGTTCACTATGGAGGAATAGTCGAGGTGTTATTTTGTCGTCAGCTATTCCAGGTAATGATGTATTGCGCCGTATGAGTTGTGAGACGGCTTAGTAAATTCTTATTATGTTGAGGATACACGTTGCGACGATGTTATGTGAGCAGGATGGCTCTTGAGATTTAGATCTTGTATTGCACCTCAGTTGTGCTTGAGTTTTGTAGCCTATGGCGCTATGTGTTTCCTCAGCGATGGTATTATGCACTTAGCGTGCCTATGATCGAAATTTGATATTTATATTGTAATGAGCAGATTTACTTCGAAGTGCAATCTCCTTATGTAAGATTTGTGTGTAGATCGGCTGGCACGCCGCCATGGCCATGTCATTTGGATCGGGTTGCGCGCTGCAACAGTGTGATGTCGAGTCTGGCCCTCTATGTATAATTTTTTTTTGTTTGTTTTGCTTCCCATCTTCTAAGGAATGTCCGTACTAGTGCGGCGGTTAGGTAATTCCTTCCAGGGTTCGATTTCCCGTTTGTGTTGTGTTCGAATTGGTGGCCTATTGGCACATTGTGGCATCATATGAGATTTGTGATCGCATTCAGAGTGGCTTATTGCATGAGCAATTCGTACTGGGTAAGACGAGATTATTGGATTTAGGATCAGTGCAATCTGATTATATGGCGTATCTTAAGGAGCTGAGATCATTATTTGGCTCAGAATGTGGTAATGATTCTTGTCAAAAGTATAGACTCAATGATTGGTTGACTCGGCAGTTGATTATGAACTTCGGCATCTCATCCATCGTGACGGTATTGTAATAGTTAGAGTGAGACCTATGTAGGTCATGAGGTGCAATGGGAGCATCGAATTCGTGGAATTTCGATTAATTCAAACAGAAATGCTATTGTGGTCCTATGAGTAAAGTGATGCAAAGTGTGAATTCAGCAGAGTTATGCAGTCATGTTTGAGTACAACGTATAGTGATTGATATAGTGATCGTATGTTGGAAACAGGCCTTGCATAGAATTTCGGATGTTGGAATTGGGCTCTAAGGCTTAATTGCTTGAATAAAAGGGAGTATCTTCAGAACTTATCGAGCTAATGTGCTCAACTGAGTTGTGATAGCACGAGAAGGTGCTTGAGGTGCTAAACAGTGATTACAGACTACTCCAGTGTAGTTCTCAGCACGTTCGAGGACGAACATACGTTTAAGTGGGAGAGAATATAACGACCCGACCCATCGGTTTGATCCCTAGCGCGTCGTTCAGCAGTTTGAGGCCATGAGCAGCTTCATTTCAGGTATTGTGACGTGTTCTCAAGGTCGGAACTTAATTCAGGAAGATCGGAGTTAAATTTAAATGAAAATTTTCATTTGAGAAGCTTAAAGTTAAAAGAATGAACTAGGATTGGAATTTTAAGTAAACAACCTCAGAATCAGGATCTGAAGGTTCCAGCAGGTTCGTATAATGATTTCGGACTTGGGCGTATGCCCGGATTAGGTTTTGGATAACCCGGGAGCATTTTGGCGCCTATTGTGGAAGTTAACATTTTAGAAGGAATTTCTTAAGTTTGGCTTGAAGTGCATTTTAGTGTTATCGATATCCGTTTGGGATTTCGAGTTTGGGAATAGCTCCATATGGTGATTCTGGAGTTGGGAGCGCGATCGGAAGTGAATTCGTAGGTCCGTAGGTCATTTTGAAGCCATTTGGCTAAAGATAGAAATTTGAAGGTTTTGGGAAGATAGACCAGAGGTTGACTTTTTGATATCGGGGTCAGAATCCAATTCTGGAAGTTAGAGTGGGTCCGCAATATCAAATATGACTTGTGTGCAAAATTTGAGGTCAATCGGACATAATTTGATAGGTTTAAACATCGGAAATAGAAGTTGGAAAGTTCAAAGTTCATAAAGCTTGAATTGGGGTGTAATTCATGGTTTTAGCGTTGTTTGCTATGATTTGAGGCCTCGAGCAAGTCCGTAATGTGTTTTGGGACGGGTTGGTATGACTGCTTGGGGTTCCGGGGGCCTCGGGTGGATTTCGGGTGGTTAACAGATCGAAAGTGGAATTTGGGAAGGCTTGAGACTTGCTGCTTCTGTCATAACCGCATCTGCGGTTCTTAGACCGCAGAAGCGGGACCGCAGATGCGGTCAAATGCTCGCAGAAGCGGAAGGGGGCCAGGTCCAAGGAAATCGCAGAAGCGGCTAAGGGACCGAAGAAGCGGTTCCGCTTAAGTGGCCCCCGGACCGCAGAAGAGGTCAGCTTCCTTTTCCCCAAAGCCGCAGAAGCGGCGAAAAGTAGCAAAAGCAACATCCGCAAAAGCGGAACTATTTTCGCAGAAGCGGAAGCAACTGGGGTAGTGAGATGTTTTAAGTTCGGGGTTGAGTTCATTTCAACCGCATTTTCTTCCATTGGAGTCGATGGGGAGCAGCTTGGAGATGCCATTTTCGTCACTTGTCATGAGGTAAGTAATTTATGCTAGCTTTGAGTTAAATACAAGGTTTACACATGGATTTAGGCAAGGAAATTATAGAAATTTGGGGTTTTGGTGGAAAACCTAGGAATTTACATTTTTTCAAATTTGACCACGATTTTGGGTATGGAATTTAGAGAAAATTATATATTTGAGTTTCCAAGGACATGGGTAAACTTTATCTTCGAGAGATTTTGGATTCCGGGCACGTGGGCCCGAGGGCCCGAGGGCCCGAGGGCATTTTTGTCAACTTTTCGTTCGGGGTTAGGAATTGTTATATATTGGGTTGTAAAGTATAATTGAGCATATATTAATGGATTTATATGATCGTTGGCTAGTTTTAGAGTATTGTGCATTGGTGCAAGTCTTCGGAAGAATGTAGAATGCCGGTTGTGGATCTTCGAAGCGAGGTGAGTCTCCTTTCTAATGTTGTGAGGGACAATCTACCCCATAGGTGAATTAAATTGGTTATGTGCTCCTATTTGCGAGGGCTACGTACGCATGAGGTGACAAGATTCCGTGCGTAGCTGCTATTATGCTACTGTCCGGGTAGTCTAGGACCCAAAAGCATGTTGTATTTGAATTAGTTGTGAACCCATTGATGGTTTGAATTAGTTAGATCACATTAAATTAATAAATGGATTTCTAAAAAGTCTTAAGCTTTGTTTTCTCAAAATATTAAAGAGAATTGGCCTTTCTTGGATAATTGCCCCATGATTGACTTTTTGACTAATTGTATGTCTCTGTGTGTTTATTTTGGAACGGGCCAAACGCCTCGGTAGATTAATAGATGCATCTATAGACGCGTCGTCGACCCTCGACAAGTGCACATCTATTTATGTTGGATCGGGCCGTCACCTCGGTATGTTTTGCGCATGCCTGTGTTGCTGCCTGAACTTAATTAAGTTATTATTGCCCTTTTGTGGCTTAAAAATATTTGGATTATGTTTTAAAGAGAAATTCGGGATATTTTCCTATGAAAGAACTACGTGTTTATTTGTTTCCTCTATTTGGATTAGAATCATGTTTATAAAATAAATCCACTGGTTAATATATGTATTAAGGATAAATAATCATTGGACTATTAGAGAGTGTCAAAGTTGACCATCTCATCTCTACCCTTTCGAGATTAGGCGGGACACTCACTGAGTACACGTTGATTACGTACTCATACTACACTTCTGTGCATTTTTGTTGCACAAGTATATATACCTCTAGCAGCCTACTGGGCGTAGCAGCATGGATGACTCTGGGACTAGGTGAGCTGCATTATTCGAGACGACCCGCAGCTAGTGTAGTTTCCTCTAATGTTTTCTTATTATCATTTCCCTGTCCACTGTATCTCAAACATATGTTGTATTTTTTTTTCATATCGATAGCTGCTCATGCACTTGTGACACCGAGTTTCTGGGATGGTTTTGAAGTATTGTATTAACTGTTCAACATTTAAATTTGATTTGAAACTGTATCCTTTAATATTTCTTAGTATCTAAGGAAAAATCCTAGATTTTCTGAAGTGTTAAAATGATGTTTAATTGAGTATTTGAGTTGGCTGGCCTGACGGCGGTGTCCGGCGCCACCACGACCCTTAGTGGATTTTGGTTCGTTACATGCCAGGTCTTCGATTTGCTCCCTCGAGATATGAATTTTTCATTATGCTCTGGTCTTTACTTTGTGCTTCCCGAATTCGAGCCCCAGGGTTCCATTAAGCCCTCGAAATCGAGCTCTTCCGATTTCGACCATCTACAGATAGTCCTCGTGTAGAATGAAATGATAAGAAATTTTCTGATTCTCACTCCTTTGATGTCCTAATCATGATATCAAATTGGTAAGGTCAGCCGTCTGTGCGACTCAAGAGCTGTGCAAAAGTTACGCCTACACAATTCGAAAAGCCTTTAATGAAAGACGGCTATTGGTCACCCGTTTAGCCTCCCCTGTGCCTATTTTTTAACCTGTCCTTCTCCTTCTTCTGAATTTTCACAGAAATGGCAAAATCTTCTAAGACGGTCCTATAAAAAGAGAATGCCTCTTCGTCTTCATGCCTATCGAAGAGCAAAATAGTTATACCTCCTAGCATTGAGGAGTGTATCCCCGGGATTTGTGATACGTCTTTCGATTTCAAGGTCGACAAGCCTGCTTCGGTTCCAGGACGATGTGAACCCATGTCTCAGTATATTAGCTTAATAACCGATCTCAAACAAGTGAAGGCATATTTCCATTGGGGAGATGAAGTGCAAGTGTAGATCCCTTCACCTAATGGGGACATTACCACTCACAAAGCGGGGTACCTAAATGTATAAATATATCCATTTACCTTAGGTCCCGTAGATCCCTCTTTGGCATTTCAAGACCCAGTGATCTTTGACTTCTGTCAACAATACCAAGTGATACTCGATCAAATTTATCCTTCCTTCTAGCAGATTGTTTACCTACTTTGGTAATTTTCGAGAAAAGTCGAGGGGATTCCCTTTACCCTCGACCACGTGATCAAATTATACATCCCTCATCTCTATTGAGGTTGTCTGATAAAGTTGCAACGTCGATATCCGAAGTCCTTCTTTGCTAGAATCGATGAGGATAAATATAGAGGGTGCATGATCCACTTCGTTCAAGTTAGGACCTCTGATTTGATTCCCAATGAAAAGATATCGTTCCCCGAGGAATATAATATGAAGCGTAAGTACAAACCTATGAAGCATGTTTCATCACTTAGACTTTTTACTTTTCAATTGAACTAATTCCTTTTTTGATGATACAACCTTCGAATGGTATCCAAGCACGGTTGCGGATCTCCCGGGATGGGTTCGGAATCTAGCTTCTACTTTCACATATGCCGAGCGCATTTGGCGTGATTTGGCCAAAGGCCGATGGGAGGTCAAAAATCACGGTGAGTCCTTTGCATATTCAAATCCCTTAATGAAATACTCCTCAGCAATACACTTATCTTATGCTTGTGCAGGCCTTGAAAATGTTGATTCGATGAGGCCTCCCCCATTTGGTGAGGAATAAACCAAAAAACTCACCAAGGACAAGAAGAGAAGGAAAGGGTCGTCGGTGGAGTCCCTGAAGCCGAAAAAGGCCAAGCTTCGAAAACTTAGGGACCGTACGACAGCCTTGACTTCAGAAGCTGTTCCTATGTCTTTGTGATAAGAACGAAGAGGCTGAAGACAAAGATGCTCGCCCGTTATAACACGGAGAGGAAGAGGTATCGATCCTTCAAAGGATGCTAAGCCGGAGGCCACCAAAGCGGTTCATCCTCAAGCTCAGGAAGTTCCCGGGGGGAGTTTGGGCAAGGTTCTCGAACCTACTAGTGGCCAGGAAGTGCCCTGCCCTGAAGGGTACTTGGTCGATGAACTCCGAAAACCCAGCACTAAGGTTCCTCGAAGGTGATACAAGGCCTCGATAGAGCTACTCGGTGTGATTGATGTAGATCACTCTCCGCCAGGCTCGTCATTTTCTGAGGGCAAATACGGGATGCCCAAGATATGAAGACTTTTGATATGGGAGCATCCCACGGGGAAAATGACATCTTTGATGAATACCATGTCAGGATCGAAGAAGGCCCGATCTTGACACTACGTTCATCCTCAAAGAGGTTGAGAAGCTTCGAAAGCAGGTAAATTTTGACTTAAAAACTACATTCAGAGTTTGATTCTTGCTTTGCTGAACTCTTTCCCTTGCGTTTAGTTAGCGTTGCTCTTCGATCAGGACTTTTCCAAGTCTCGAACTGAGCTTGCTCGATGTGAAGATGAGCTCAGGAAGCTTACATCAGAGATGGACGAATTCAAAGTTCTCTACGACAAAAGAGAGGGGGAAATTAATGATCTTTGAGCTAGTTCTATGAAGGCTTCCCAAGAGCGGGCCGAGCTTGTTGGAAAGGTAATGTAGCTTTTGTTGGTGCATTTTATACTTTTTTGTTTTGGCGTCTAATGTTCCACCTTTGTAGTTCCAGGAAAAGGCTGACCTGGTGGAGCAGCTCCGGGATAAGCTTAAGACCAAAGAGGTTGAAACCCTCGAGTGGAAGCGAAATATGGATCGCTTGGACTCTGAAAAGGACAGTCTTCGGGAATAGCTATTGTCGGCCGAGAGTCAACTTCGGAGTGCAAAGGAGGAGGGTCGTAAATTTAAGGAGCATCACATTGAGACGGCTACTGATTTATCTAAGGTTAAGTCTGAAGCTAATGCGTTCGTGTTCTCATACCAAACCGATGCTGCAGCTGCCAATGCTCAGGCTAGGAGGTATCTGCTACAGTTGAGCTTAAGTTTTCCTACACCGTCAATCATGCTTGGCTGGAATTTCAAAGGCATACTCTCGAGGAACTGCATGCCAAAGGCTTTGACCTTTCTACAAAAATTGAGAAGGTGAAGGTTTTGGAAGAAGAGGCAGCTGCACTGTTGTCTGCTGATGAGGATTCTAACAGCGGCTCCGAGAGTGGGGAGGACGAAGACGGAGTCCCCGAAAGGAAGGGACCCCCGAGGTCCCCAAAGATCAGGCTGCTGCAAATCAGACTGTCGAAGGTCAGACCACCGAAGATGTAATTCTGCTAAATGTTGCCTTTGAGCGAGTGACCCCGACAATAGACTATGTCTTTAATTTCTTTGTTTTTGTAAGGGCTCTGTGGGGGAGTTTTGTAAGTGTGTTTTGTGAATATAAATGAAATTTTGTATTGACCTTGGTTTGTGACGAATCTAACTTTTCTTTATTTTTAGAAAATTTGCTTTTACAACCCAAATTATCAACTTGAGCATTGGTTCGAACTTAGAACGCCATAAACCCTTATATTCTTTACTGATTAGCATGATACCTCTTGAGGTTGTAGATAATTATCAAGTTTAGATCGATCTTGTAACGACGTGATCCTTGGGCCCGAGTTGAATGAAAACGAGGTCTTGACCTTTCTCTGTTTCGGCCCCGTGTTTCTTAGAGTAAGAAACAATTTGGACCTTGATTTTTCCGAGCCTCTTAGAATGATGTCATACCCATGACGTGGGCACTTGAAGTGACCGAAAATGTCACTCCAACACTCTTCCCCAAAACATCAAATGCGCGCCAGTGTCGGTTGCCCATTTGCATCGCCGAAATCGTCACTGCCTTTCTATAAATACGATGCTATCTGATTTGAACAAATATTGTTTATTCACCATTTTTACTATGGTTCTTTCCCCTTTTTATTTTTTCATCTAACCATCTGCTTCCATGATTCAAAAACCTGCAAACTCCCGGTCACATGGCAACAACTTTAGCAGTTACGCCAAGGCTTTTTTTCGAAGATTCGATTAAAAGCAACAAAAAGAGGGTGCAAAACCCTTTCCATATCAGGTGATATGCGACATTTTCCCTATCTCTCATCTCTCTTAACTTTAACTGGTGTGGCACTTCATTCATTCTGCTTTCCAGGGAGTGAGGTGGTACTATCATCCAATAACATTTACATCCCACACTGGTATAACATCTCAGGGAATGGCTTTAGTATAGTTGTGCTAACAAGATCCATACTTGCCAAGTTTTTAACCCGGCCAGAAATTTCTCCGCTTATTAAAAGCTTTTACCCTTTGATAGGCTATAGCCTTTTTTTCATCTATTGTTGTCTCGGGGGAGGTTCCTGAAGGTGCCGCTCTCGAGGATGTAGCCCTAAAAGTAGATTAGGTTCTTGGCTTTGTTTTTTCTTTCTTGTTCCTCTGTAATAACCCTTCATGGGTGTTGTAAATATATTTTGTAACACTCTCTTGGAAATACAAAAGGATTTTATTTTTGTCTCATCTTTTGGCTTGTGTTGAATCTTGTTCATATTTTTGTAGATTCCATCCCATAATTTAAATGGCCGGTTCGAGTTTTGGTTTGGGTCATGATAGCCCTTAGGTTTCTAACTGATCAATGTAATACTCCTTGAGGACTTCTTTAGTCCTTGAGCTAAGCTTAAATTGTTGTGAGTAGGAATTCTTGGGTCAGATTTGAGCGAGTGCAAGGTCTCAAATTTGACATATATACTTTGTGGCAAGTCCCTGAGTGAGAATTTTCTCGAGCTCGGTTATCCTTTGGGTTTAGTGGTCGAGTGAGTATTTGCCCGATCTTGAAATAAAGTTAGCCCTTAGGCTTCGTGGATAGTCCTTGAGTGAGAATTTTCTCAAACTTGGGTAGGCCTTGGGCTTGGTGTTCGAGTGATTACTTGCTCGATCTCGAAATAAAGTTAGCCCTTAGACTTTGTGGATAGTCCTTGAGTGAGAATTTTCTCAAACTCGAGTTTTCCTTGGGCTTGGTGGTCGAGCAAGTACTTGTTCGAACTCGAAATAAAGTTAGCCCTTAGGGTTTTTTATATTGGCCCTTAGGCTCTTATATATTGACCCTTAGGCTCTTTATGTTAGGGAAATTCGGCCTCCAAAAATGGCTATAATCTTTCCCTCTTTTCGGCTAAAAGACTTAGTGAAAATTTTGTAAGTCTTAGCATGTGTTTTTGTACCCGTTTGGGTTTTTCGAAGGTTTGATTGATTGGAACCTCGTTTATAATTTGATATGTAATGTTAGTCGAACACCTCTTGAGGTTTCTTTGAAGGCTGATGTTACCGAAGCCTTCGCATCATTCGAGAGCTGATTATATCGAAGCCCCTTATAATTTGCTTTTGCAGAGGGTAGCCTGATTTAACCCGGTTTTTTAAGTATATGAAGGCCTTTTAGTGTTATGGCAGAAGTCAAACATCTCCGAGCCGCATTATTTAATCCGTAGCCTTTTATATGACCGTAGTATTTTGTATGGTCGTAGCCTTTAGTCCCCTAGTGTGATGGTCTTGGCCTTAATATCGAGGGAATGCATCTTTGAGGTCTTATGTGCTCGAATGTGCCTCTTTGAGGTCTTATAAGTTCGAGTGTGCCTTTTTGAGGTCTAATAAGCTCATGTGTTCGATGACTCGATGCGTCGATTTTTGATGACAATCCCTGAGTATTCGGGTGTATTCGGGGTTTTTGCCTTTAAGCCGTTAAATGTTAAAATAGTAGACTTCTTTGAGGCACAAAATGTTTTGATATAATAAAAATATTTCTTCAAATAATTGATACATGCATACATGTTTTGCCGCTGGAGGCTCGATTATTCTCCATGGACACAGTTATTTTGACCGTTTGGCCCATTACAACATTCCCTTACTGAGGCCCTTCTTGGCATGAATTGATTTTTTCGAGAACGCATTGTACGAGGATGATTCCCTCCCAGTGTTCGAGGCTGATTGAAAACAAGCCTTGAATAATTATTTAATATTTCTTAGGTAGCATATAGGTGTTGTCTGGTTAAAAAACCTTGCCGGTAAAATCCATTTTGGGATAAAACCCGATCTAAAGGAAAAGAGTGTAGTGCATGCTTTAAAACCTAATGTTTTCGAGCTGAAAGGAGCCTCGACGTTTCCAATCGAACATCGGCAAGGAGTTAGTTTTAAATGTAAATGGAAAGGGGGAGAAGGTCATACCTCAACAGTAATAGCGTTTGAGCAACGATACATTCCAATTTTTGGTAGTTGCTTGCCTTCCATTGTTCTAAGTTTGTAGGATCCTTTCCCTACGATTTCGAGGACACGGTTCGGTCCTTCCCAATTAGGGACTAGTTTCCCTCCGCTTGAGTCTCTAGTGATGAGAGTGACTTCTCATTGGACTAAGTCCCCGACTTTGAAAAATTGAAGGTTCGTCCTTCTTTCGTAATGCCTTTCAAATCTTTGTAGTCTACACACATTCTAAGTTTATTTTCCTTTTTAGGGACTACCACTACGTTAGCTAGCCATTTGGGATATTTTACTTCCATAATGGGGCCTATCTTGAGAAGTTTGGTTACCTCTTCTTTGACGAATGCATGCTTTACCTCGGATTGAGGTCTCCTCTTTTGCTTCACCGGTTTAAATTTTGGATTGATGCTTAGTCGGTGAGTAGTTATCTCCGGTGGGATCCCTATCATATCTAAGTGGGACCAGGCAAAGCAATCAATGTTATCGATAAGAAATTGAATGAGTTTTTTCTTGAGTTAGGGGGTTAGCCCCGTCCCCAGGTATACCTTTCGTCCTGGAAGATGCTCGATCAATATGGCCTACTCGATTTATTCAACTATGTACTTCGTCGCGTCCGATTCCTCGGGGGCAACGAAGGCTCAGGGGATGAGGAAATCTTCTTCTTCGTCCTCAGCCACCTTCTCATCGAACACTTGTCTCTCGGGCTCAACTGAGGGTATGTGCTGTGATTGCTATTTGGCCACCTGTTCATCCTTCGACTTTTCCAATATGGATGGTGTCGATACTGATGCCAAGTCGTGTACTGCAAATATCTCCTTAGCTGCATGCTACTCTACATATACTATTTTTACACCATCCTTTGTTGGGAACTTCATCATCTGATGAAGGGTCGATGGCACCGCCCTCATGCTATAGATCCACGGCCTTCCAAGCAAAGCATTTACCTCATGTCACATTCGATGACATGAAATTTGGTGTCTTGTATATTTCCAGCAACATTGATTGGGAGGATGATTTCTCCCTTTGTTGTTTCACTTGCCATGTTGAAGCCATTCAAGACTCGGGGTGCTGGTACGACTTGATCGAGCAACCTGAACTGCTCCACGACCCTTGACCTGATTATATTTACCGAACTACCTGGATCCACGAGAACACGTTTAACTTGAACTTTATTTTAAATGATACAAATTACCACTATATCATTGTGAGGTTGAGATAAGGCCTCGATGTCTGCTTTGCTGAATGTGAGGGTGTCCTCGGGCATGTAATCCCGAGTTCGTTTCTCCTTTGTGATGGATACTTTGGTACGTTTGAATATAGGTCCCTGTGGGACGTCGACTCTGCTGATGATCAAGTGAATGGCATGTTGGGGTTCTTCAAGTTAATTCTTTCTATAAACAACTATTTCTCGAAAATGGTCTTGGCCCGATCGCTGAGTAATCCACAAAGATGCCCCTCGTTGAACAATCAGGCTACCTCCTCTCTAAGCTGCCTAGAATCCTCGGTCCTATGCCCATGAGTACCATGATACTTGCACATCAAGTTGGGGTTCCTCTGAGAAGGATCGATTTGTATAGGCTTGGGCCATCTAGTATTTCTAATTTTGCCAATAATTAAGACGATACCCGAGGCATCGGCACTGAAGTTGTACGATGATAATCGAGGTGCCTTCACCAGTCCCAACTGTCTATCAAATCCGGTTTTGCTCATGATTCCTTGGGAACTTTGGCCTCGATCTGCTCTTGGATCATTCCAAGTTATGTTACGCCTTGAAATGTTCCTTCGATCTTCAACGTATGGTTGATACCTCTCCTTATTCTACCTTGACTCCCTGTCTGCGCTTCTTGACTCTTTTTCCAGTAACCTACTTGGATATACTGAGCCTGAGGGGCTCCCAATTGGTCATCCTTCACCCTAATGTTTTATTGGTATTTGTTATGCACATCCGCCTAAGTCACAGCGGGATAATCGATCAAGTTTTTCTTCAACTACTTCAAATCAATCGAACTTCATTCATTTAGCCCCTGTGTGAAGGCTTGTGCCGCCCAGCCATTAGAGACTGGTGGTAACTCCATTCGTTCTAACTGGAAGCGGGATACAAACTCCCTTAGCATCTCGTTCTCCCTTTGCTTTATTTTGAATACATCAGACTTCCTTGTTGCGGCTTTTATGGCACCGGCATGTGCCTTTACAAATTAGTCTGCCAACATGGCAAACGAATCAATAGAGTTCGGGGGTAAGTTATCGTACCAAATCATGGCACCCTTAAACAGAGTTTCCCCAAACCTTTTTAGCAAAACAGACTCAATCTCGTCGTCTTTCAAATCATTTCCTTTTATGCCACAAGCATATGTGGTGATTTGCTCGTTGGGACCAATGGTCCCGTTATATTTTAGGATATTTGGCATCCGAAACTTCTTTGGGAAGGGCTTCGGAGCCGCACTTTGGGGGAATAGTTTTTGCACGAACTTCTTCGAGTCCAATCCTTTCAAAATCTTAGGTGCTCTAGTATTTGATTGACCCTAGAGTTGTATGACTCCACCTTTTTGTCGTTTTCTTCAAAAAAACTTCTCTAGACTCGATTCTCTTGGCCAGTTCCTCGAGCATTTTCGTAATCGTAGGGTCACTCCCTGAGCCACTTTCATCGGGCCTCTCTAGCACTGGTTCCGCACGCCGTGTGTTCTCTGGTTTGACATTGTTTGGAGTTCTATTATGACTTTGAAGTTGAGAGGATGGCGACTTGATGAGCTTGCAACATCTCGAATATCACTTGAAAGCTAACTCCTGTTGATACCCAATTTTCCCCTATGTATTTTTATACTCAAATACTTTCGAAATAGCATGTGTATACATATATAAGAATGCCCTAAAGTTTTGGTATTTTTCCTCAATTTTTAAGATTTTTTAGAATCAATTCGTTGTCTATTTTTACAGTATAAAATCCAAAATTATTCCTAAAAATATCATTTTTTGGTGAATAGCATATTTCATTTTCATATTTACAACAAAATATAATTAATATGATTTTTGCGTATTTTTAAAAATTTATTTGTAATTTCTAAAGCTAAATTGCATGAAATTGCAATTATATCCTATTTTACAATTAACCGCATTTTATAATTATAAAATCATTTCTGGTATTTTTAGATTAATATTTATATATTATTAATTAGTTCTGTATTTTCAATTTGTTTTCCAAATCATTTTAACTATTTTTTATAAAATAAAAAAGGGAAAACTGGCTATTTAAATGCTAGCCAAAATTTATTGCAAACATAGCCCAATTGAACCCCAATTTTAACCCCATTTCTGAC